>PVJX010041486.1:0-14900 GCA_004027295.1 Dolichotis patagonum
CTCGGGCATTAAGCCTCAAAAGCAAGGGCCAAATGATGCTCACAGCTGTGTTAGGGTCCACCCTATTAGAAGTGCTATCCTAGACACACAAGGCTCGAACTAAAGTGTTTTAATTTTATGTTTCTTCAATATCAACTCTAACTACTGAATGATCCCCTCATACCCAGAGAAGACAGAGCTCTCTCCAAATAATAACTTTCATATTTTACTTATAAAAGCTCTCTTTTTTCTTTCAACAGTAGTTCTCAAAGCAGGGGGCCATTTTATGGGAGGTGAAGAAAGAATAAAGAAATTGTTCTTGAATCTGAAACCAACATAACTACATTTCCTTTACCTGTTCATTTTCTTTTTCTTGAGAGGAACCAATACTAAATTACTTTCATTGCCTTTTTAAAAATAGCACCACATTCATTGGTTCAATCTTATTAGATTTAGAATTTGCTTTTATTATCTTACCCTCCCTGATCAATAGCCACATTTTTTAACATCCATTGCTATTTTTTGTCTTATTGTGGTTAGTTTACAGTCTGATTTATTGCTGTCATGGCTCAGCTTTGCAGTTTTCCGTGCTTACCATTCTTCTTGTGAGAACCCAGTGTTCTCCACTCACATGGTCTTTGCTCGTATCCTGCTCTTCCCTGTAATAGGTACTTGTGTTTTCTAGTATCTTCCAGTAGGCTGATGTTAATGAGCAGAATGAGCTCACTGAAATGCTTCATTTTCCTCATATCACAAGTCCAAGCCCTGTTCATAATAGGTACTCAATAAATACTGATTCTGTTTTGCTAGTGGTTTTAATCAGATATGCTTCTGTTGATTTTTATAAAGTTATTTTAATTGATGTAAGTAAAATTCATACTGCTTGACATACAGTCCTGAGTCTCTATGAATGCATAGACAGATGAGATCAACACCACAATAAAGATTCTAAATAATTTCATTACTTCTTAAAAGAAACTCCCACATATATTTTGTCCCTTCAGTCCAAATTTTTTCTTTCTGTGAGTCCCTGGAAACCACTGATCAACTCTTTATCCAGGTTAGTCTTTCTCTAAATATCATATGAGAGATATAGTATATGGAGTCTCACTTTAAAAAGTGCACTTTAGAGCCACTCATGTTAGTTCATCTACAATAATTTATTCTTTATTACCACTGAGTGCTGTAGCATTGTCTGAATATAGCACAGTTTGTCCCTTTACCAGTTGAAGGACATTTGGATTATTTCCAATTCAGGCCAATTAAGAATAAAGCTTTTGTAAATGTTTACATTCAGTTCTTTGCATGAGAATAAATTTTCATTTCTCTAGGACAAATACCTAAAATCAAGTTTTTCAGATGATACATTGAGTGTGTTTGGCTCTATAAGAAACGTCCAACATTATGTAAAGATGCAATATAATTGTGCAATGGTATAATCAGCAACACACAGTTTCGCCACATCATCTTCAACAGCTTTTGGAATTGCCAATTTGTTGTGTTATGTTTTAAACAGTCTAACAAGTGTAGAGTATTATTTTGTCATTTCAATATGTGCTTCCCTAGTATATAATGATACTGAACATCTTTCCATGTATTTCTTTGCCATTTGTGTATTATTTGTGGGGATAAAGTAATGCTCAAATGTTTTACTCATTTTTATTGACTTGTTTTCTTACTATTATTTTGATACTTTCTTATATATTTTGCTTTGTCATGTGTATGATATGTAGATATTGTATTTATATATGTAACTAAACTTTTAATTCTCTTAATATTATGTGTGCAAAACAAAATTTTAAATTTTGATAAAATTCCACTTATTAACTTTTTCTTTTAGATATTGTAGTTTTGCTGTTTTGTGAATTCTTTCCTTAACTGAAGCTTACAAAGATTTTCTCCTATATCTTCTTGTCAAAGTTTTGTGGTTTTGTATTAATGTACAGGACCTATTTTGAATTAATTTTTGTATGAGGTTTGGGGTATAGTTTGAGGTTCATTTTCATGCCTACGAACATCCAGTTATTTCTGCACAATTTGTTGAAAAGACAGTCTTTTTTTCTTTGAATTGCACTTGTACTTTCGTCACAGCTCAATTGACTGTATTTGTATGGGTTATTTCTGTGCTATCTTTCCAGTTTTACTAATATGTGCAAATATTCATGTTCACAGTTGGGAAGACTGTAGCTTTTTATCATATCTTGAAAACAAATAATAATGACTTTTCCAATTTTGTCACTCTTTGTCAAAACTATGTTGACTCTTCTAAAATTTTTTTGCACTTAACTTGTAAAAACAATTTTTATTTGCTTTTCTATGTAAATTGTGGAATCAACATTTTTCTATATAAATTGTAGCATTTTTACCAAAAAAATCCCTTTACCTTAAGCTAATTCTTGACTTACACAGTTTTGCTTCAATATACTCCAATATATTTAAGAATTATACAAATGCACATGCCTAGGCTTTACTCTGAATATTCTCATTCAATATTTCTACAAAGGACCTAGACAGCTCCAGTTTTAACACCATCCCTAAGGTGATCATAAAGTCTGATTTCAAAAACATGGTCCCTGCTTCCTGCTTCCTTGGAAACTAGGAAATGCCCCATAGGCTTTGAACAATCTTATAAATATATGGTTAATCTTGATTATCAATTTGACTGGACTGAGAGGCTCCTGGAGAGATGGTTGGATTGTGAAGGGACTAATCTCACTTTTCAGAGTTTATAGCTGAATGGACTATGAAGAGGAAATGCTTCATGAGGGTGTGACCTGGGGACAGGCCTCTTCCTTTCTGGCTCTTTCTCTGGGCTTGCTCCCCATCCACTATGGGGGAGGCAGCTTTACTCTGTCATGCTCTTTTGCTACGATTTTCTGCCTTCAAGCAAGCCAAACTTGGACTGACATTTCTTAAATCAGAACTAAAACCTCTCTGCCTGTAAATTGTGAGTGCATGTATTTTGACTCAGCAACAGGAAAGTTAACCAATACATATTATGTCCATAATGTTGATGAAAATACATGACACTAGATTCACAGTTGCTTCCAAAACCTGATAATGTACACCTGCAATGTTATGGCCAATTAGTATTGTCCAACATAAGCCAGAATTTCATAGATATCTAATTGCCCTAGTTTAGGTCATGAGAAAAACGATGTCAATTTCCATGTTCATTAATAGCTCTGTGATATTTATCCAGTAGACAAATTCCAAGAATAACTTCTTATACAAAGGGTAGAACTCTTAATCCATACTCAAACAAGGGAAAATTAGATTGGAAATATTCACAAGGTAAGAGAAAAAGTTATAAGGAAGAAATAGTAATCAAATAAATAGGCTCTCTAGAGAAAAATCAATTTAATGACCGTGAATATTAACTTTGTTTTGCATTGCAATATGGATTAACCAGGTTGCTCAGGGAATTAGACATTCTTTTTAATTTAATTTTCTGTAAAGTGGGAAATGGAAGGCTAACTGAAAAACCTTGCAGTACAAAAATCTTTCTAAAATGGATTAGTCTCTTTCCACCTCAATTTATTTTGAAGCATTCATGGCTATGCTTGTTTTCTGGGGGTTTTGTTTTGTTTTGTTTTTTATTGGTACTGGGGATTGCACTCATGACCACACGCTTGCAAGGCAGGTGCTTATGCCACTGAGCTAAATCCCCAGCATTTTTTTTTGTTTTTATTTTTTTTAATCAGGCTATCCTTGTTTTCTAAGGGTAGAAAATACAATTTAGAAATGAGAAAAGTCAATTTAAAAACTTCTCACAGGTTCCTACACCAAAAAGCTTATGGAATAGTCATGGCAAACATGTGGGGAAGGATAATTTATAGATTGCTTTACTGGGGAGAGGATCTACTTTTCAGGTGTTAAGTGCTTTGTGAACAGACCATGGGTGCTTAGAAAGGGAGAGTGGGAGACTAACAAATTCAGAGGAAGACCAGTTTTCGGACTTAGCTTTTCATCAGCCCAACATCCCCAGCCTTGGGGAAGAGGCCTGGCATACAGCAGCAGTGGTTCCCAATGGGAGAAACAGTGGGAGAACCCACCCATCAAATGACCTGTCTTTGGCTTAAATTTTATCAAGTAACCACTTATTCTCACACCTTCCTGTAAGATTTCTTGAGGCACCATGGGAAAGCTGCATGAATGCTTTAATGGATAGTGTAGTCTAGGGGTTCCTAAGTAGAGGCAAGCTACTTTTAATGTGTACCTAGTTTCATTGCCTACTGACTATGTAACTTTTGAATAGTCACTGCACCTCTCTTACTTCCCCATGTCATCTTCTGAACACACACATCTTGTAGCACTTACTGTTGTAAAATTAAAATGAGTTAATGTATATAAGTATAAATTGCTCAGAACAGTCCCTGATAGTAATCACTACTTAAGTGTTGGCCACTATTAATAATAAAATTATTTCTTTATGAAAGAGGATTTGAGACTTAAAAGTATGCTCTCTGAGGAATATGTTGTAACTTGATGGGTGGTACTGTTTCTCCCTCCCTGAATGACTAATCAAATACTTACCAAATGTGTGCAAAGTGATCATCCTCTCAGGAGAGGAAATGATAAGTTTTGACAAACAACAAAGTGGGAAATGTGCCATCCTCAGGATTAGCTAATAGAACATCTGGTAAGAACCATCTCGTGTTTGCCCATTTAATACTGAGTACCTCATTTTTAAATGCTCTTGATCAAAGCATAGACTAATGATCTTTCCTTCGAAAACAAAAACATGGCCTCTACAGAGAGGAATACTATATGAGGCCTAGTAAAACTGAGAACACAAGGAATACCACTAAGAAGACAATCTAAATCCCAACCATGACTTATTCTCCAGGTATTTAATGTCTTTGCTCTTGGGCCTTTGAGTAACTGAGCTCCCTTCTGGGTCCCTCTACTCCATCCAACTCCATCCAAATTCCAGTCTACTCATGGCATCTGATGACAAAAGGAAGGACATCCAGGGCTCTCTGTGACCTGTCTAAGGTTCACACTCTCAATGAAGTCTTCAGTGCTCAATGCCCTGCCGTTTCTTTGGGAATGGCTAAATGTCTTCAACTGCCTCAGAATCTAACAGCAGAAATAGCAGCAGAGTTAACCTTTCTAGGCACTGAGGAGCATTTGTTGTGTTAGCATTCAAAAGTGAGCTTCTCCATGGATGAAATTTTATAGACAAGGGCTGCTTTCTTCTATCCCTAGTTAGATTTCTATATCTCTTGATGGTAGGTCACTTTGTGAAGCCTTAGTCATGCCAAATACATAACCTTTCCATAAGAAGGGGAAAAAACCTGGTTCCTAAAGCCTAAAGCTTTTTTGAGCAAGGTGTAGTGATATGGAAGTTGTACAAATTTCCCAGTAGACATAAAATAAATGTCTCCCTCTAATCTGAGAAGGACCTAACAGTCCAAGAACAACTCACACAAGTCTGGCTTGGTATGCAAATGAGTTTATTAGGGCGCACATACAGAGAAGTAGACGATTTGTGGGCTGTGGTATTATCAAACTCACCAATCTCCCTAGGTTAGGCTACTGTTTTTATAGTGCACTGATTAAAACAGCAAAAGCAGGATCAAAAGCAAGAAGGGTCTTTGGAAAAGTTGTACATACTTGGCTTGCATCCTGTTCTTACCGGGAAGCTCTACCAGTCTCAGTAAGCATCCTCAAGGATGGATCAGTTGTTCTGCTGTAGTCTGGCACACAGCCTCTGTAGCTGGCAGTGGGGGTAAGGGATTGGGGGCCCACTAAGCAGCTAGATGGGGGTGTGGAGGTATGTGGCCTAGGATTTGAAGAACCAATTTTACTACAGAAGTGCATTGCTCAGATTTCCTTTCAAAAGGGAATTTGCTCCCAGCACTTGGGAGGCTGAGGCAGGAGGAGGATCATTGCAAATTTGAGACCAGCCTGGGTTACAAAGTCAAGCTCAAGCCTAGCCAGAATGGCATAGCAAGACATTGTTTTTAAAAAAAGAAAAAAAAGGAGACAGAATGTGCTGCCCTGCTGCAAGGATCTAGTTAGCTGACAGCTTGTAGCTGGAATGCCAAGGCCATACTCTTCCAAGGCAGGGGGATGGAAGTCAAGGCCTGGCCACTTCTACCCAGTGCAGGACTCCTTTATGATATCTCTTGAATCCAGAATTCCTCATTTGGTGGACCAAGCCTGTCAGTTTTCTACTGTAGTCTGATTCTGGACTGTTTCATTTCTGCTTCCTTCTCTTCTTCTTTCTAGGGTTAGATCTAGATTGTGGTCTTTCCCTTTCCTGTCCTGCCTCATTTCCTTCATTTTTCTTAGATGCCTCTCCTCCCTCAAACCTCTTTCATTCCCACTTGTGCCTTGGAATTCTCTTGGAGGACCCCAAATACATAGTTGTTACAGGCAATGATTCACAGAAGTGAGTGCTGAGGTGGTAGACCTGGGTCGCCCCTGCTTAGCTGACCATCACAGGTTAACCTCCAGATGGTATTGGAGGGGTGGGGGTGTAGTTTGACCTGTGATTTTCCTCTTCAAAGTTTTCCCAAGGAAGTGAAGTCCAGTGAATCCCAAGAAGCTGCTCACTGACTGTGTAGGGAGAAGGGGGCTCCCGTGGCCAGCAGGAGGAGTAGGGCAGCCATGCAGGAGCATCACTCGCATCTTTCTGCAAGGAAAGGATCATCATTCAGCCATCAGATCCTCCTACGCTTTCAATCCCTGGCCAGGCTCTTCTTATGCAGCCTTCAGACAGTGACTGAGCATAATACAGGAGAGCAAGGCCATCTCCCTGGGTTGGTTGAGACCTGGTTAGATCTACAGCATGGCCTGAATTGCTCTCTGTCCAATTCTGCTCTTCAGTCACTTTTCCCTCAGTGGGATCAGATACTCATGGTGGCCTGAAATCTTTCCCTGCCCTAGCTTGATTGGTATCTCTTGTTCTTGACTCCTGACTTTTTTGTGGTACTGGGGATTGAACCTAAGGTTTTTACACTGCAATCTACAAATGAAGCCTGTTTTTAATTTTTTTAAATTTTGAGACAAAGTCTCATTCAGTTGCCCAGGCTGGTCTTGAACTTGTGACCCTACTGCTTCAGCTTCCCAGAATGCTGAGGATTATAGGTCTGTACCACCAGGCTATAATCTTCAACTCTTGAGTACGTCTTGTCATGCTCCCAAAAGATTCCAGCTGACACAGGGAAGTCATCATCCTTCCCAGAACCTACCCAAAAATGTGAGACCCCGTGGTCCCATCCTGAGAGGTGCTGCCTGACCTGGAACCTCGCTGGCTGCCAAGACTCAGACCCAGCGCCTGTGCTGCAACTCTGGGAGGGTCACAGGCAGAGAGACTGGCTGCCCCTGTTCACCTCTCTAGTTGACAGCTGTGCTTTTGGAGGATAATGAAGACTGCTAGAAGTAAAAAGTTGTCTCAGAAGATGGCACTATATTTTTTCTTCTCAGCTCTGATTTTATAATTCCAAAATAAGATTGCTAACAAAACAAGGAATACATGTTAGGTAGGTTAGAAAAATGCTTTGGAGATGATGGAACTGCTTCACAAGAAGTGAGGGGACTGGGAGAAAAGGGCTAACTGGGAGAAAAGGGCTAAGAAGAAACTTGTAACTCACATAAAAGAAAGTTAACATAAAAGACACAGAAGATTCACAGAGGGAAAAAGGGAAGGCCTGGTTATTCTAAGAAAATGAGAACTAGATAGTTCAGTTATTTCCATTTCAATGAAGAAGGAAACACAATATAACTAAAGTTTTCAAATACAAAAGATTTTCTCAGGGTAGGTTTCCCAGGAAGCAGGCGCTGAGATGGAGCCCGGTGTGTGGGGAGTTTGTTAGGCAGTGGTCTCAGGACTGATACCCCTGGAAGGGAAGAAACAGTCGTGAACACAGGGAGACGCAATGCTTTTAGGGAGGCTCAGTACAATCCTCAGCCAATCCTTCTGAGGAGTTCTGAAAATGTGACAGCGCTTCCAAGATGTCCTGATTTGCAATCACTTAGTCAATGGACATAAGCTATCCTAACAGGGGCACAACCTTGAGGAGATGAAGACATCTCTTACTGAGGCAGTCCCCAAATGGATGGACTGTGCAAGTTCTGCCTTTGGTGACACTTCTGGTAGCTAGAGGATCAACTCCTTTGTTCTTGAAGGGGAAGGAGTGGTTGTCATAGCCTTCGCCACACAGACAGAGACCATATCCTAGATGTTACTGGGGAAATGGAACTGGCTTGCATGATTGAACAGTGTGTGCTTTTCGGTACTAAACAGATTGAATAAAATGGACGCATAGTACCACCATGTGTCAAGACTGCAAATCTATGGAACCCACAAGGATAGCATATGGAGGGAAACAAGGGTGAGGCAGTGCTGTTATTTGTGGAAGCATGCTCAGGATGCCAGACTAAATGTAGGCGCTGGAAGATGCTTTCCTAAATCAAGCGATAAAAATGTCACAGAGGCAACATGCAATACTGATGAGATACTTCAACTATTTAGACATCTGTTCTAAATGTCTGCAGCAATCTTTGAATTTAATACATTCCCGACGTGCCTTCTCATTGATTACATCTTTCAAAAGGGACAAGAAGAAATGACAGGAACTGATACTCTAAACTTAATTCTAACCAGCCAGGAAGGATTTGTTGGTGACATTTATATAATAGAAATCTTCACTTCAATAAATATGTGAAATAAAATGCATCCCTTCTCTTCCTAAAGATGAAAGAAAGGGATCACATCACACAAGATTATGAAATAGAAAACACAAAGAACCTCTGATGATGGTGGAGATATCACTCAGACTTTAAGAAAAGAAGTTTCAAAAAGTTCACAGGAATATAAATAGCATGCAAAGGCTAAAGATAGTAAAAAAAAAAAGAGTACATTTTTCTTTTAACCATGAAACTAAAAATTAAATTTTGTACAACAGTGTTATCTGTAGAAACCAGTATGACCTTACGGGCATTTTCTGATGGGTCTGTATTTTGAAATGACATATGCAAACAGGGCCAGGACCCAAATGGAGGTAAAATGGTGACACAAACCCTGCATAAAACTAATGAAGGCAAAGCTGGGATGCTAATTGAGGACCACAGAAAGGACTTTGAAAACACACATACAGTTTGAAGCAGTAAGATAGGGGAGGATAAACTTACAGTTTAGAGATGATCCATTAAATGACCTTTAACAGAAAAAAGGTGGAGCTATTCAGTTGTTTCTCTCTTCTCCAGCAAGGAACATGATCTTGAGAGTGAGAAGGGTGGGACAGATACTAAAGAGAGTAAATTGTGGAGGAAGTCTGAGAGAACTCAGCACACAGGCTTTGCGGACTGGATAAAAAATCATAGGTCTCAGAAATAGAAAAATGGGGCTGGTGTCAGCAATCTAAGTGAGGCAAGGGTACAGATTTTTTTAAAGAGAGAAAATAAGTTATGGAATCCATAAAGTAGCTTAGCATTACATTGTACAGTATTCTAGAATACATATTACATCAACATTTGTAAGGTAGTCATTCACAGAGACAGGCTAAACCACATTCATACTATTTTCCAATGCAGCTAAAAAATAGAATATTGAAGTAGCAAGTTCAGTGAATCTCCTTTTCAACAGTGTTCTTCAGAGATACCCAAAATATTCATTTGAACAAGATGGAGGGATGTTGTACAGTTTATGGACTGATCAGGGAGATGCAGTGCATTCAACTAACTGGTCAAACTGCTGCATTTGACTATTTCTTAGATCCATATCCATCATAGAGAAAGTTTGGCTAAGCAATATGAGGTCCTGCACATGTTCTTACTTTCCTCATCACCTTTTAGATATGCATATGATGACAACATGAGGTATAGCTGGGAAAATATTACGAAAACAACAAGCAATTATTTAAAGAGGAAATATAAAATGCTCAAGCTCATTAGTACCTGCAGCAATTCAAATTAATCAAAACTACAATTAGTTCCAGTCAACATTACCAAAGGTGTGGGGAAATGCTGCCCCTCTATATGTTGGTGGAGATATACATTGGTGTGATCATTTGAGTAGACAATCTGCTATTCTGTACCAAAATCTTAAATGTACATGCCTTTGAAATAGTAATTCCAGTTCTAGATATTAGCATAGAGAAATTCCCATATGTGGTCCCCCAAATCACACACATTATAACATTTTGTGAGTAATAAAACTAAAAGCAATAGTAATACCTGTCATTGGGGAAAGTCATATAAATTACAGGTGCTACTCAACTCACAATAGGGTTACATCTGGATAAACTCATCACAATGCATATAATACACCTAACCTACCACACATCCTACCACAGTCCATTGTGGAAGATAGGTCTTGTGGTCACTGGCTGACTGGGCACTGTGGCTCACTACTGCTGCCCAACATCAAGATAGGAAAAGTCCAAATTCAAAATGTAAAGTATGGCTTCTGCTAAAAGCATATGTCACTGTAATACCCTTGTGAAGTAAAAAAAAAAATTGCAAACCAAGGCATCCTAAGTCAGAGACCATCTGTATGTACTTCCCTATAATAGAATACTGTGCTTTGGATAAAAAGATGAGTAATATATGTAAATGCTGATACAAAAAAGGTTCTAATATATCATGATGTGCAAAAAGAAAGTTTTTGAAGAACAAATGCAATATGATATCCCACAAAATAAACTATTTTCGAAAGTGAAGATGTATAAATGAAAAGGTTTTAAGGAATATTCACTAAGCTGAGCTGGATGAATATCTTTGGGCAAGGCTTGGGGGTTGGAGGAAAGATCAAAGGGCATGGTCATTTATCTGCAATATTTGGTTTTAACCAGTATTTTATATACTTGATGTATTACATCCAAATTAGAAATAAATGAAAACAAAAAGTTTTGCTTTAATTTGGTTTTAGTGTAATACTGAAAAATGAACCCAGGGCCTTCACACGAGGCTACATTCCTGGTCCCTTAAAACTTTCCCTTTTTAATGTGAAAACAAAGCCTCACACAGTCACTAAGTTGTCCATGCTGTCCTTGAACTTGCGATCTTGAATTGCAGGCATGTGCCATTACCGCTGGCTTAAAATATGTCATATTTTAAAGAAAGAAAGCAAGCCTAGACATTGGTCTGAAAATATGTGTCCTTTCCCTGCTTTTGTATGAGTTTATAAACTGTCCCATGCTTCAGTGACCCACCTGTGTGAAAAGGAACAATCATTGCTTTGAAATTTGAAGACAACAAAAAATCATACAGAAAATTTTTTACAAGCTTCACAGAGCACTAGAATTCCTTATAATTAAGACCTAAGTAGAGGTTTTAGGTGACCAGAATTGGAAGGAAAAGCTAATAAATTGAGTGAGCACAGGTCCAGATTATTTTAAATAAATTAAAATGACTTCAAACTGCCATGATAATTCAATAGGGTTGAATATGAAGTTTTATTTGCAGGTTCAAAAAGTAAATTATGCAAGTGCAGGATATAAAAAATCTAGTTTTAGAATTTTATTTTGAAACAGCTTTAGAAGAATTTATGACGTGGCTTCAGAAAATGGAACACAATTTCAAGCTGTACTAAGAGAAGTTGTGATCACACTTGCCAATTAGGTCACCAATCAAGGTCCGCTGGCCCAAGCTGACTGACCAGCTCGAAACACAGAAATATGCATCATACCAGATTTCCCTGAATTTCTCTCCATTGAATACCACCCAACTGAACATAATAATATGATTTAAGTAATTTTCACTGTTCCCATTATCTAGTAAACTGTTTGAAGTTGGCCACATGTCATATTTTGTCATCTGTATAATACCTGGAGGACAGCAAGGAACCCAGAAGACATTCAGTAAATACTAAACACACTAAAGCAGTTCTTTGAGAACAAAATCAATACAACAGTTCCCATGCCCACCATTCTGAAGATCAGTGATTACATACACAACACCAAGAGTAGATATAGGAGTTGGGTTGAACCTCTACTGCCAATTTGTCTTTTACTCTGTTGCTTCATTATGACTTTGTTTTCTTGGGATTTTCTTTTCTTTTAGAAATCAGAGTGCAATTAGATTCTACTGATTCCTTGCTATACCATACTAGTTGATTTATGTTTAGAGTGGTTTGTGTTACAGGTGGCAGACATGGCTGAGACATCCTGTTAGAATGTGAGATGAAATAATTCTACATCAACCAGAAGCAACCAAGGGAAATAGCTATTTAAGCAAGAAATCCCTTTATAGTATTTTTTTGAGAACTTAGATACACACAGTTTCCCTCTCCATCAAGACACATTCCGCTGAGAGCACTAATTTTAGCATTCTCAGAGCCATGGTGCTGAGAAGGCTTTATGTCCACTGTTACACGTGGAGAGACAAGAGCAATAGTACCACTTTGTGTTGCTTCTGTGAATCAATCTTCCCTAAAATCTATCTGTGATTTGCCTCAGAACCAGCCAGAGTATTTTTCTCAAAAAGGTATAAATGCTCTAGTCTCTCCTGGTCTACAACAGATCTGCATGACTTTTTTAGAGCTTTTTATGGTGCTTGGCAAGCAATAACAAGAACTTAGCTAGAGCTACATAAAACAAATTTCAATTACCAATTTATTCTACTGTCATATTTTAAAATATTGTCTTTTTTAATTTAATTAATCATTGGTTTGTGTTTCAGAAGAAAACAAAAGGAAATATATTCTAGCAGTTTGGTGAGGTGAGAAAATAAGATATGAATATGTGTTATGGTAGGGGCAGATGTATTAGTCAGGATCCTGACAGGGAACTGATAATACAGGCAAATGAGATCATTGAAGAGAATTTTTAAAAACCTCTGAAAAGGTGTAATGAGGGCTGAGGGAAACCACAAGAGATGAGTGAGTGTCTCAGGTTCTCTCACGGGGACCACTAGATCTGAAGGCCAGGACGAAGAAGTGGTGGCCATAACTCTAGTTATAATACAACTTACCCAACTGGTCCTGTCAAGAGACAAGCAATCCACAGCCTAGTCTGGAGAAAGTTGGAGGACTACATGTTCACATGTCACCCTTCTGTACCTTCCTGACTTTTGCTGACCCTTCCACCAGTCAAACCCATCTGGAAGCAGAAGGCAACAAGGTTGGTAGGGTTTGTGTAAATCAGCCTTCAGGGCACCGTGCAGGGTGGAGAAGGACAGAGAGTGCGATTAGAAGGTGGATGGACAGCAACCAGCACAAAGAATGGCCTGCCCCACATACTATTCTGCAGACCCACATACTATTCTGTAGACACATCAGCCCCTTCATTTATTTTACAATTGTAGTTGGTTCTTTTTTTAATGCAGTAAATACAGGCAAACTTCCTAAGTTCTTAGTACCTGAATGTTATGGGTATATTGGGAGAAGTTTCTACATTGAGAGGCCTGATTTTCCAGGATTGGACACAGAAAACTTGTTTCCCTATCTCCCCATTTGCAGATAACTTGTTAGCACATGAACCAGAGTCCACTGCTTAGATGCATTCAAGCACACCTCTGGTTTGTGGAAGACAGCTTTGCAAAGGGTCCATCGTGTCACTGAGGATGGTAGGAGAAGTGACTCCTGGAACCGCAGAGGGTGTGAGCCACAGCAGAAATGATGGTGATGCTGGCGGCAGTGGTCTTTTCAGTACAAGTAAATTCCTATAAACACCTAGTGCTCTGTGCTTGGAGCAGTAATGATTTTTCTGAGCAGGCTGCTCCTAAAATGTTGGGCTATTCTTAGAAACTTATCTTCAGCTTTGGGTCTGTCACCTTTTCAACAAGTTTGTGAGTTACGCAAAGCTCTTGTAATCAATTTTTATTTGTTTATTTATTTAGTCTCATCAGCAAGAGTCAAATTTTGATGCTTATAACTACAGACATAGAAATATACAATATTTTTACTTTTAATCTAATTTTCATTTCCTTTTATTTGTCCAAATTTGACAGTTAATAGGACTTTCAGGTGAAAGAATAAGGGCTTCCTTGCTGACTCAGATTTCTATCTGGAGCAAGAAATTCTGGTATGTACACATTTGTGTTTTGAAAAACACATAGTAGCTTTTGGGCTGCAGTAACGGTGTCGGTATCTTTGCTTCTTGTCTTTGAATTCTTTGAAGATTCCAGATAACTTTCTTAGGAAGTCTCCCAGAAAGCAGCATCTCGGGCTGTCTCTTTGGGACCTGAAACTCTCGGACCCGTAGAGTGGCCTGGGCTGTTTGGATCAAAAGTCTGCGCAGACCTGTATCTCAGCGCGACTCTTTGGGACTGATAAGCACGCCCTTCATCCGCAGGGAACTGCCTGGAGATCAGCTTCTGGGCCGGGTCTGTTTGGACCCGTAGCCCCGCCCTTCACCCCCAGGAAGTCTCCCAGAAAGCAGCATCTCGGCCTGTCTCTTTGGGACCCAAAACTCTCTGACCGCAGAGTGGCCCGGGCTGTTTGGATTGGGAATATTGTGGAGACTGGCATCTTGGCCAGGTCTCTTTGGGACCGGGAACTTTTCAGAAACCAACATTCTGGCCTGACTCTTTGGGACCTGTAGGCCCTTCACTCGCAGGGAACCTCCTGGAGACCTGCCTGGGACAAGGCACGGAGGCCTGGCCTGCCTGAGATTCCACAGGCTCTGGGTTGACCACACCCAGCATTCGCCTTACAACTTAGGGAGCCAGGAGCCCACAGAGGCGAGTTAGGACCCTGTGAGGAAGCCAAGAGCCTGTGGGGGAGCCACTGCCCCTCCAGGAACTGAGGGTATAACAGGTAATTTGCCATACAAGCAGAGAAAGCTTTGGAACACCGCTCAAAGTAAGGAAATATAGAAAAATGACAAAAGGAAAGACCAAAAGGCAGGCTCAAAGCCCTAGCCCTCCCCAAGAAAGCTTAGAAGCTGTGTACATAGAAGAAAAAAGAAGCCATACACCTGAAATGTCTGAAATGATATCAAATGAAATAAATATGCAAATAGGGAAAG
>PVJX010041487.1:0-14562 GCA_004027295.1 Dolichotis patagonum
TTGTCTTAGTTACTTTTCTGGTTGCTGAGACAAAAGACCTAACACCTACCAGGTAAGGGAGGAAAGGTTTATTTAGCTCATGGTTTGTAGAGGTTTCAGTCCATGGTCACCTGGCTCCACAGCAGGGCAGCACATGGCAGAGAGGCATCGCAAAGGAGAAAGTTGGTGGCATGGTAGGAGAAGCAGAAGGCAGCAAGCAAAGCAAAAGCAGGAACATAGCAAAGCAGCAGCAACAGCCTTCCTTCTGTCCCTTGTGTTACATCCAGGTACCCACCTTTATTTACTCCACTGATCAAGGGTATGGCTGACTAGCAAAGCCAGGGGGGAGCAGCCTAATCCCCGAATCACATTCTCAATCCCAGGCTGTACCCCAGATCCATCCAGCTCTGAAAATCCCCACCTATGGGTGCATGCAGCTTTGGGGAGATATCTAGACACAGCACTAACACAGGGCCACTGACTCCCACTACAGAAAAAGGATTTCCAGGATACATCAGTGAGAGACATGGGAAGGTTTTATTAGGCAGATGTGGTTTTTTCCTCACAAATCTATTTTATTCCAAAGAGAAAAAAAAAATTTCAAAACATCAATCAGAGGCCAACAATGGTACATATATTGCACATTGTCGTCCTCAAATCATTCACCCAGAGCACAAGACATTTGCATTCAATTGTCTGAACAATATCAGCACAAATCTTTCTCTCAATGAACTCAGAGAAATCAGTAGTATAACTATCTTACTATCTTTTATATATATATATAAAAGATATATATATATCTACATATACATATTTTGTTTCTTTAAGCTTCTCACACTGGTGAGATAATACCTTTATTACACGAGTCTCTCTCTCTTTCTTTCTTCGTTCCTTCCTTCGTTCCTTCCTTCCTTTCTTCCTTTTCTTTTTGAGACAGGGTCTCACTATGCAGTTCAGGCTGGCTTTGAGCTCACTTTGTAGCCCAGGCTGGCCTCGAGCTCACAACAATCCTCCTGTCTCAGCCTTCCAAGTGCTGGGATTATAGGTGTACGCCACAATGCCCAGTTTTTATTTTTTTCACTTAGGAGTATGGTCTCAAGTTGCCTCCGTTTACTTATAAATAATGTGATCATTCTTTATAGCTGAGTAGTACTCCATTGTATAAAAATACCACACCTTTTTTATTCATTCCTCAGTTGATGGGTATTTAGGTTTTTTCCAAGATCTGGCTATTACAAATTGTGCTGCTATAAACATGGGTGCACATATATCACTGTGGTACAATGTTTTTAATTCCTTTGGGAATTCCTTTGCCCAGAAGGGGAAAAGCTGGGTGGAATGGGAACTTTATTAGGCAGGTGTTTTATGACACACTCAAGAGCGGGCACTCAGAAATTGAGACACCTTATTTTATTTTATTTTCCTTTTTCATTTTTAATTTTGAACAAGATGTCACTAAATTACTAAATTTCCAGGTTGGGCTCAAATTTGGAATTCTCTGACCTCACCATGTTCTACTTGCACTATTTTTATGGAGGAAATCAACTCAGTTAAATCAGAGTTAGCAAAGTTTCATTGCCAACTTGTCCCAAAGGAGAGCTTTTTTTTTTTTTTTTTGAGATAGTCTCACTATGTAGTTCACCCCAGCCTTTAGCCCAGGCTGGTTTTGAATTTACAATAGTCCTCCTGCCTCAGCCTCCCAGGTGTGTACTACCATACCCAACTCAAAACCGCAGTTTTAATGGGAAGGGGACAAGAAATAGAGGGAAGTAGAATAGAAGGAAGGGGAAAGGGAAAGTAAAAAGAATTAAAATGTCTGATGTAGAAGAATCATCATGTAGCTCCTTCTGAAAAGGGCTTGCCAAGTAAGTGTCACTGGGTTTTTGTGGTGCTCATATCTCCTTCTGGAACTGGTTTCCTGGTTCTTCTTGTCTCAAAGAATTGGAAGAAATGAGCAAAAAGCAGTGGCAAAGTTTATTTGAAAAAGTAAACGGAGGGGGGAGGGGCTGAAAGGAGAGTAAGGGAAATGGGAAAAAAAAGAAATGAGTTATATTATTTACAGGTACAAGTAGTCTATGATGAATGTGATTATTGTGTAGGTCTAAAATGTACCAGTAAAATCTGATTGGAAAAAGAAAAGAAAGAACAAGTAAAAGTGAAGAATGGGAAAGCAACTGGCTCAGCAGTACGAGCTTGGGCTGAGGAAAGAGGAAACAGCAAGACAAGAGTACAGCCTGCAGGATGCTGTCGTGGGGAAAGTCTCACCAGGAAGCTCTTCTTGGGGTCTGTGTCCTTTTATACTGTCCAAATCTGAGGAAACCCATGAAAGCTCCTCCTTACAGGTCCCAAGAGGCAGTGCTGAGCTCCTGCGCCTCGGGCTGAGGTCAGGTCTAAGTCATCCTATTGAGAACCTGCTCAGGAGAAGTCCCTGTGTGGGGCTTCGGGACCTGTTCTGCGCATGTGTCTGGGATATTGTAATTAACAAGTCATGTCTACGTCCCCAACCAGCTTTGCCATGCCTGATGTATGTCACTGACTCCCCAAGATGAATATAATCATCATACACTGCAAACATGTATTAATAAAACTTAAAAAATAATCAAACAAACACAAAGGAGAGCCAGGAATAGTGCCACAAGCCTGTAATCCTAGCACTCAGGAGGCCGAGGCAGGCAGATTGCTGTGAATTCAAGGCCAGCCTGCAAAATGTAGTGAGTTCAAGACCAGTCTGAACTATCTTACCCTCTCTCAAAAAACTAAAACCAAAATCAAACTCTCAAAACAAAGCAAAGTAAAACAAAAAATCATGAAAGGAGGGTCATGGCCCAGAAGGTAAATGTTATTCATGCCTCCCCATCCCACTTCTGTGTCCCCTCTCCCTGCTAAAACACCATTTCTGGTAATGCTTTGTAGTCCCTGTAAAAAGAAATATGGGAATGAATGTGGGGCTAAGAAAACAGCCATGCTTTCTCCTGATCATACAGGTGTGGAACAGGGCTGAGTTTTGAAGGAAATAGCATGCTTACGACGCAGAAAGCTTGAACTGGACAAGGTGGCTCATGCCTGTAACCCTAGCACTCTGGGGAGGCTGAGGCAGGAGGATGGAAGCAGGTTTCAGGCCATCCTTGGATACATAGTGAGTTTTAATTCTGCCTGAACTACATAGTGAGGGCTTGTCTCAAAAAATAAAAATTCAGGACCAGGAATATAGCTCAGTGGCATAAGCGCCTGCCTGGCAAGGTTGTGAGTTCAACCCCTGGTACAAAACAAAAAAAAATTCAATGTTGGGAGGTCAGGGATGTCTCTCAAGGGTAGAGTACTTGCCTTGCACATATGAGGTTCAGTTCCCAGCATTTCAAAATCAATTTTGAATCAAATTGCCGTCTAGTTTTTTGGTTCTGAGACAGGGTTTTGCTACGTAACAGCTCAGGCTGGCCTCAAACTCGCGGCAGTTCTCTTCACTCACCCTGGCGAGTGTTGGGACTGTGTGTGCCAGCACCCTGGCCGATGCCCTGTTGTCTGTTAAAGTGAGTGGATGTTAGGTTGCGCATACCGGTGCACACCGGGCAGCTGCTTGGATTTTACTCATATCGACAGGGCGGAAGTGAACTCACCATGACTTATCCTCTTCTTTGCAGACTGGTTTGTCCGCATGGTCCACATGATGGTGCATGTGCACAGGGTGTCTGGGGACTGGTCGATTAAATGTCAATACTTAATCACCTCCTACCCCAGCTTCACCTGCTGTCAGATATGAGCTAAAGCAGACAGGAGAGAAGTTAGAGAAACAGCTCCTAGGTAACAGAGATTTTTGAAGTAGAGCATGGTAGTGAGGCAGATGATTGCGGTGAGGCCGGCTGGCGGAGGAAGTGGATGTGACCAGAATGGTCCAGAACTCACGCAGAACACTTCCCAAAACTCTGTGCTTGGAACCAGAGGGTGCAGTCCGCAGTTCCTCCAGGGAGCGCTCCAGCAGGTCTGTGGTGAGACTGCCCGGGGGGCGGGGATGCCAGACAGCTGCCCTAGTGTTCTTGGCCACTGTGCTCTTTCACAGTGGCCATTCTCGCTCTGCAGAGTGCACTCCTTTTCCTTTTAGTGGGTCTGAACGCACTCTGTAGAGCACCTTTTCTTTTGTTTTTCCTTTTCATACCTTTAATAAATGTAAAACCTTGCTCTCTTTTGCACGAGTCTTGACCAATTCATTGTTCAGGACAGAAAGAACCTAGAAGTCTAGAAAGAGATTTTGTACCCAAACCTGGTAACGGTATGAACCTGCCTGCTGTTGTTGTTGTCATTGTTCTTATTTTTGTTGTTGTTTTGAGACAACTATGTAGCTTAGGCTGGCCTTGAACTCACTTAGGTAGGCTCTTATTTTATTTTTCCTACTTTATTTGATGTGCAGAACACGTGAATCAATTACCTTTATTTTATTCAATTTTCCCCCTTGTTCAAAGAAAAAAATAAAATGCACCATCGGGGCTGGGGATAGAGCTCAGCAGCACAGCACCTGCCTGGCAAGCATAAGGTCCTGAGGTCGTTTGAATACCGAACGCCGGCACCAAAACGAAAACAAAACAAAACAAAAACCACAACACCGATCTGCTGATAGTTTCCTTCCTCCCTCTCTCCTGTAGTAACGGAGATTGAACCCTGCACCTTCGAAGCTGTATCCCCAGTCCTTTTCATTCTGAGAAGCCTCTTCCTAAGTCTCTTAGTTGTTCAGGCGGGGCTGGAAGCCGGGATTCTCCTGCACCGCCCGCAGAGTGCTGGGATCACAGGAGTGCGTCACCACGCGGGTTTAAACTTGCTTTTTCCCTTGTGTATCTGAGCCGAGTGCGAGGCACACCGCCGTGACCACAGCTACTCAGAAGTGTGACGCAGGAAGATCACAAGTTGGTCAGCCTGGGTGGTTAGCGACACCCAGCCTTTTAAAAAGGGAGGTGGGGAAAGAAAGAAAGAAAGAAAGAAAGATAGAAAGAAAGAAAGAAAGAAAGAAAGAAAGAAAGAAAGAAAGAAGAGCCAGGAGCTGTGGGGAACACCTGGAATCCCAGCATTTGGGAGGCTGAGGCAGGAGGATCGTTCAGAGTTCAAGACCAGCCTGAGCTACAATGTGAGCTCAGGGCCAGCCTGAACTGCATAGTGAGATCTTATCTCAAAAAGACAAAAATAGAATAGAAATAAAATAAAATAAAGTAAAATAGGTGGTGGTTGAGGATGTCGCCCAGTGGTAGTGTCCCTGGGTTCCCTTCCGCATTGAGAGTGATGGGGAGCTGCGTGTGGTGATTCACGCCTATAACCGAAAAGTCAAGGCCAGCTTTGGCTGCACAGCAAGATCTTGTCTCAAAAAACCTTAAAAATAAATGCATTTATTACTGTAAAGGACTTCCTGAACGTAGATACTGAAAAAGTGGAGGAGTTCCCCATTTGACCACTAGATGGAGACAAACACACACAAAGTGGGAGGCACTGGCGTGCATTGTAAAACCGGCTGGCCAGGGCTCACTGAGTCTGCAGTTTACTCAGTGGTGCAGTGATTCATGGTCCGTGTAGCCAAAACCCTCTCAACCATTCAGATGTCTTAGCTTTATCATTTAAGGTGACATCTAGTTGTTGAACGTTTGACTTAGTACATACAACTACCAACGTACTCCATGGAAGAACTGCCTGTCATCCTACAAGCCCTGGTTCACAGGCTGCCTTCTGCGCGGAGCCTCACTGGACCTTCCTCGCTACCCAGAGCACTTTTGTCACAGTCGTTTTTCACTGTTGTTTGGTGTTTTGTTTTTTGAGACAGGGTCTTGCTATGCAGTTCAGGCTGGCCTTGAACTCACAGTGATTCTCCAGCCTCAGCCTCCCAAGTGCTGGGGTTACAGGTGTGCTCCACCACGCTCAGCTAAATTCTGGAAGGGTCCCAGTTTCTACGTAATAATAGAAATGCACTCTAAAACAAAAACAAAAAAGCCATTTTCACTGACAAGACTGGTAAATATCCACAATTTTTATAATGCAAACATGCTCACATATTCTTAGTAAGAGAATGCACAGGTTTATATTTATTTCAAGACAATTGGGCAACACCTGCCAAAATTTAAATGAAGCAACTACTCTTCGAGACATTTCCCTAACAATGTGTAATACTTGGACACATGTACACATTTCCAGATAACATTTATTGCACAAGTATTTGTGGTAGCAAAAGAGTAGAAGTGATCTGAATAACCATCGGTAGGAGTCTGGTCAAATCATACATTATACAGAATTACTATACAGGCTTAAAAGTAAGAAATAATTTTATACACATTCTTCTTAGCTATACACATGATGCACTCCAAAATAGACTCATACAAGCTCACAGAACATGCTTAAGTAAATGCAAAGGAACCAAAATTATCCCATGTATATTATTAGACCATAATGCAATGAAATTGGAAATCAATAGAAAAAGAAACCACAATAACTTCAAAAATATGTGGAAATTACATAACATCCTCCTGGATAACCAGTGGGTCACAGGTGAAATTAAAGAAGAAATGAGACAGTTTTTAGAGTTGAGTGATAATGACAGTACAGTGTACCAGAATTTATGGGACACAGTGAAAGCAGTCTTGAAAGGGAAATTTATAGCAGTAAATATCCCATATCAGGAAAACAGAGCAAACTCATATAAACTTCTAGAAAAAGAAGGGTAGGCTAAGCCAAAAGCTCTTATGAGGGAGATTATAAAGATCAGAGCAGAAATTAATGCACTGGAGACTAAAAAATATATCTAAAGAATCAATTAATTTAAGAGTTGGTTCTTTGAAAGGTTAAATAAAATTGACATCCAACAACATATTTCATAGAATTAGAGAAAACTATACTAAAATTCATTTGGAACCAGAAGAGACCTAGAATAGCAAAAGCAATTCTGGGCAACACAAGCAAGACATGGACATCACAGTCCCTAACTTGCAATTATACTACAAAGCTACTGTGATTAAAAAAAAAAAAAAAAAAAAAAAAAAAAAACATGGTACTGGCAAAAATATAGTGGAATAGATTAAAGATGCAGAAACAACTCCAAACCTGCTCTGCCACTTTCCTGTTGACAAAGGAGCCAAACACATTCACTGGAAGGAAGAAGGCCTCTTTAATAAATAGTGTTGCAGAAGCTAGTTTTCTAGTTTCCAAAGATTTAAACTAGACTTATGTTTTTTACCATGCACAAAACTAAAATTGAAATGGACCAAAGTTCTAAATATTAAAACAAACATCAAATCTGCTGGAAGATAGAACAGATAGAACTTTGGGGGGGGGGCAGGGTCTTGCTATGTAATTCAGCCAGGCCTTGAACGTATTTTGTAGTACAGGCTGGCTGCAAACTCATGGCAATCATCCTGCCTCAGCCTCCCCAGTGCTGGGATTACAGGTGTGCACCACCACACCTGCTACACTAGATAGAACTCTTGAAACAAAAACTCCATGAACAAAGGCAAAGACTTTATTAATAAAGCCCCAATTGCAAGGAACTACCACAAAGAATCAACAAATGAAATCTCTTCTTTTAAAAAAACTTTTGCACAACAAGAGAAACCACCAACAGAGTGAAGAGACAACCCAGTGTGGGAAACAATGAACTCAGGACCTCACTTTTGCCAGGCAGGTGGTTATTCCGCTGAGCTAAATCCCCAGCCCTGAGACCATCATATTAAGTGAATTAAATCACATGAGTTTAAATATTGGATGATTTCTCCTGTATGAGAAACCTAAAATATAAGTAAAGAGAAAAATAAAGGACAGATAACAGGAAGTAAGGAGAACTTTTTCAGAAGGGTAGGGAACAAGAAATGGAGAGGGGGAAGGAAGGTGAAGAGGATTAAAAAAGAATCACAGAGAAAATGGAAACAGCTTTTTCAAATGAGAAGGGGATCAAGAGTTGATGGGAGGGAAAGAGGGCAAAAGAAACAATATGGACGTGTACAGACTTCCCCACGATAAATCTCATCATTATGTACTACTAAAAACATGTACCAATAAAAATACACAATTGACACACAAATAAAAGCTGGCATTAGAATGGTGCTCCGTGTGATTACAAAGCCACTTCTCTGTATCATGCTCCTTCCAAGTAGGCTGAGATGATTTGAGGTGATTCTTAAGTCTTTCTGATGTTACCCTTTGCGCATGAATCCTGCACCCACAGCACCCAGACCCCACGGTTTCCTGTGAAGTTCCTAATCTTTCGGTCTCCTCGTAGGATCTCAGCCCCCCTCGGATAAGCTTCTGGCAGCGTCTGGGAAAGGGAGCAATAAGCTCAGGGCAGTGAAAAAGGATTTGTTTATCCATAGGATTAGGGCGGGTGTGTTTTGGAAGGTAACCGAGAAGGTGAAAGTGTCCACTGAGGCAGGGCGGGACAGATTGGGCACCAGCAGCTTGGGCAACACCCCACCCCATCCTGTGTGACACTTGGTGTAGATCGCTGCTGTCTGGTGCGACCATTCATTGTGCCTGAGACCTTCTTTGCTCGATTTGAGTCATTTCCCCTTAAAATTTTACATCCACCCCAATGGTGCTAAAAAGTACTGGTCTTATGATTAGACAGATGAGTCAGGGAGCCCTTCTGTCTAGCCGTGAACTCTGCTCTAGTTTGTGTTGGCGAAGACACGTATTCCTCTGCGAACTTTAACCTAGATACTCCGTGCCCTGAAATTATGAACAGACTCTGGGCTGTAGGCCTAATAACCCCTTTTACTCTACCGGTATTTGATTTGTGTGCGTGGATGTGTGTGTCATTCTTTCTGAGCCAATGTCTCACTATGCAGTTCAGGTCGGCCTTGAAGGCACAGTCTCCCAAATGCTGGGATTACAGTCATGCACTCCTGTGCCTGCTTTTACTTAGATGTGAGAGGTCTAAATATTTCATAAACATTATTACCATATATAATTAGAGCTAAAATTATTCTTTTTTTTAATTTCAGTGCTGGAGATTGAACCCACTATATCTGCAGCCCTTTTTAAAATTTTATTTTGAGCCAAGTCTTGCCTGGGCTGAACTGAAATTTGTAACCCTCCTGCCTCAGCTTCCCAGATATGCTAGGATTGCAGCCATGGGTACAGCTCTGAGCTTTCCACTTGTTCTTAAAGACCTTGTTCCAAAGCCACCTCTCTGGGAGCTTCCTTGCCATGGCACCCAGCTAATTCCACAGGAGTGGCCCCTTCAGCTGGGTCCCAGTGTGTCTGTGTCCCTGCTTAGATCACACAGCAGTGGCTGTGCAGGACGCTGAGTCTTTGTGATCTCTCCTCCTGTGACAGATTGTAGGGTCCCTGAGGTTGAGGGCTGATGCCACCTATTGCTTTTGTGAATATCTTTGCAGGTTTTAGTAAGATGCCTAACAAATAGCTAGTGTTAATTGGAAGCACCTGCAGGAGTCTGTTCTGGATGAGTGAAGGAAATACCAGGCGACATTTGTCAAAGCATTTATTATTTTTGTAAAATAAGTCAAAGTAATCAGTGATACTGCTGTTTCCTTGTTTATTTAATAAGTGAAGTTACACCGAAAGGTGAGTCTGCAAGACAAGCAGTGCCCAACACGGTTGCCATGAGCACGTGTGGCTGTTTCAATTTAAATTAACTAAAAAGGCAATTTTATTTTTAATTATTTTTTATTTTTAGTTTTTTCTAAATCCATTTCATTTCAAGAAGAAAAAGAAAGAAAGAAAAAAAACTAAAATTTCAAAAGAGGTCCCTTGGGGGGCAAAAATGGAACATACATTGCACATTGTCATCCCCAAATCATTCACCCAGAGCACAGGACATCTGCCTTCAGTTGTCCAAATGATATCAGCACAAATTTCTCTTCAGTGAACTTAGAGAAATCAGCAGTATAACTTGTTAACTATTTTTTAAAAGAATTTAAAATTCCACCCTTCAGTTACTGTATCCACAATCCGGTGTTTAATTGTCACAGGTGGTTAGTGGCCTGAATACGGGCAGCACAGATGTGACACATTTCCATCACTGCAGAAAGTTCTTTTGGGCTACACCAATCTGGAATCCCGGTACAGATCAGTAGCGTTAAAGCAAAGTTTATATGTCATTAAGAACCTGTTCTTGCCAGGTGTGGTAGTGCACAGCTGTCACCCCACCTGCTATGGAGGCTGAAGCAGGAAGATTGAAAGTTTGAGGCCCACTTGGACAACCTAGTGAAAAGTGTGTCCAGAAATAAAAAGGCTTAGGAGTGTGGCTCATTGGGAGAACAGTTGCCTAGCACAAGTGAAGCCCTGGGTTCAATCCCCAGGACCCCAAAAGAGGAAAAGAAAAAAAAGAATTCTTGTGAGTATATGGGGGACATTAATACTATCTTCTAGGAGAATGGCTGTGAATGATATACCTTTGGGAAATTCAATACTTGATGACTCAAGACATACAATGAAAGGAAGGGGAAAGGTCATTGATAAAACATGTGTTGGAAAATTGCTTTGAGGAAGTCAAGAGTGTTGGTGTACACCTGTAATCACAGCATGAGGGAGGCTGAGACAGGAGGATTGAGAATTCAAGGATAGCCTTGGCTACACAGTGAGACCTTGGGGCATGGGGGTTTGGGGGCAAGAGTTGCTTTTTATTTCCCTTGGTACTGAGAATCGAACTCAGGACCTCGCACTTGCCAGGTGGCTGCTGTGTGGCTGAGCTATATCCCCAGTCCAAGAGAGTTGCTTTGAGGAAAACCTCTTAAAGCAAACTAAAAAGTATCGAAGCAGATTTCTGTAGAACTTTTTTAAGGTACTCAGCGTAAAAAGTAGGAATATAAAGGTTGGAATTGTAAAAACATGTTCATTCATTTATGAGCTTGTATAGTAATTTTACTGGCATTTAGGTCAACTTTTAAAGTAGAATATGCTTTAGGGGGACATGGTGGCACATGCCTGTAATCCTAGCACTTGAGAGCTGGGGCAGGAGTGCTGTGGGTTTGAGGCCAGTCTGAGCTACATAGCGGGTTCAGCCATGAACTACATAGCAAGACCTTTAATTACCGTATTTATGTTCTGATGCCAAGGATTGAACCCAGGGCCTTAGGTAAGCATGAGCTAATCCCCGAATCCTTTCTTTTTTGTTCTCTACTTTGACCCTTGGCCTATCACACAACTCCTGATTCCCAGTACCCCTTCCAAGGTAGTGATTTCTAAGTCGGCCTTCTCTGCCTCGAGCTTTCTGCATGCTGATTGACAGGTTCCACTTTGAGCAGCCAAACTTTAGATGAGAAGTTGGCAAACTTTGTAAAGGTCTAGAGTAGCAAATATTTTCGATTTTGTAGGCCATAGGATCTCTGCCCTGATTACTCAACCCTCATAGCATGCAGGCAGCCACAGATAGCACACAATCAAAAGGAGAGGACTGTGTTGCCATCGAATCCCACTAAAAACAACAGGAAGTCCCTTCAGAATCAGGAAGTTAACAGGGAAACTGTGGGAGGGGAGAGCTGAGTACTTTCTCCCATTATTCCAATCAGAGCACGGTAGCTTTAATTAATTCATTTTGTTTACACAGCTGACTCATTTGCATCGAATGTTTGAAAGCTACTGTGCTGGTTACATGTTCTCTGAAGTTCTTCCTAGGCTTTCTGTCCCTTCTTTAATCTAGTTATTATGCTTTGATCCCCTTTTTTTGCCAAAGCGGTAACCTAATTGCTCACTTTTGAACTTAATCACATTTCTTTTTTTAAAAAATAGTAAGTGTATTGTTACATTTTATGACTACATAATGATCATATTGCCATAGGGAATTTGTACCTGTACATGAAATATCTTGATTCCTCTTTTCTTCCCATTCCCCGCCCTTCCCATCAACTGCTCTTCCCTCCTTATTTACATAAGCGTTGGTTCCATTTTATCCTTCTTGTCTCATTTTTTCTTTTCCATTCCTTCCTTTCCCCCTCCCTAGTTCCCTTTCCCATTTGAACATTTCCTAATCACATTTCAACATCACTGGTTCCCCTGAGTCATTCACGATCCCTCTGTTTAATCTCTCCCTTCCAGCTTCCAACATACCAGCCACAGGGGTGCCGTGTACAACGCCCCCCCCCATCTTCCTTGCTTTGAGCTTGGTCTTCTGTCACCCAGGTCACTCCCCCACCCCACACTTCCATTTGGCGATAGCCTTAAACACTACTTGCTTTGTGGAACCATTTACCCAATACCAGAAACAATCTCTTCTCCATGCTCCTTAGATACTTTGTTCTTTGGCCTCTCTCACTTTTTAGTGCTGGGAACTGAACCACGGCCCGGCACATGGCAGGCATCTGTTCAGCCGCTGGATTTCACACCCTGTTCATGGGACTGTTATGCACCTGTGCTGGGTTAATGCTTCGGAGGGCAGAAAGCACATTTCAAGGATCTCTGCACAGCACAGGCACCAACTTAGTTCCACATCCACACCAGTAGCGGGGCTTTTTACTTGGATTGAAATGGATGCACTTGCACAACGTGCATCTGAGCTGCCCAGATCCGTGTCATTTTCTCCTCCCTCTCTCCACTGCCCATGGAACTCGTCATACACAGGTATTTACTATTATTCTTAGCTTTTGCTTTTTCAGACAGGGTCTCTGCATGCAGTTAAGGCTGACCTTGAACTCACTGTGTAGCCCAGGCTGGCCTCAAACTTGATGATCCTCCTGCCTCAGCTTCCCAGATGCTGGAGTAAAAAGCGTGCACCACCATGCCCAACTTAAATTATAAGAGGACCTGATTGATGCTTTTGAGCTGAGAAAGTAAGATCCAAGTAAAGTGGCTATGAAAGGGACATGAGAAGAGGGAGAGAGAGAGAGAGCTAGAAAGTCCAGAAGCCTTGAGAGAAAGGCAATCATGTCTTCTGACCTAGGTGGGCAAGGTCCAGACTGGGGCAGGCTTTTTGTTTCTAATAAAGCTTTATTTTTATGGACACTGAATTTTGAATTTTATGTAATTTTCACATTAAACACTATTCTTTTGATTCTTTAAACACAATGTTTAAATATTTTATGGTACATTTTAGGCATATATAATGATCACATTCATAAGGAATTTGTACCTGAACATGATACATCTTGCTTCTTTTTTTCCCATTTCCCTCCCTTCCCTTCAACCCCTCTTTCCCTCCTTATTTACAAACCTTTGTTTCCAGTTCTTCTGGGGCAGGGTTTTGTACTTGTAAGAGGACATTAGGTCTTGGGAAGGGACACACATATGTTTAACATTTACAGTTTCAGTTTTGGGTAGATTTCTAACCCTTTGACCCCCATCATTAAGGGATTAAGGACATTAATATATTCTTTAAGGCAGTAAGGACATTAAGGACAAAAATATATTCTTAAATGATCTGAGGGTTAAAAACAATGTCTCTGGTACAAAGTGAGGTTCAACAAGTAGTATTACAAGTTGTGAAAAGAGGAACTGAAGAGGCAAAGGAGATTTAAAAAGAAAAGTGATACATGGCTATAATCCTAGCACTCAGGAGGCTGAGGCAGGAGAATTCATGCTGGTCTGGAACTCACTGCGGTCTTCAACTCGCTATGGTCTTGAACTTGCAACCCTCCTGCCTCAACCTCCTAAGTAATGGGATTACAAGCCACCATGCCTGGCTCGTCTCAACTCTTCCGGGGAAAAAAATGTTTGAGACAGTATCTTGCTAAATTGCTTGGGCCAGTGTCGACTTTTTTTTTTTGGTACCAGGAATCAAACTCAGGACCTCACGCTTGCCTGGCAGGCACTGTGCCCCTGAGGTATATCCCTGGCCCTAGTCTCAAACTCTTGGTACTTCTGCCTCAGCCTCCTGAGTAACTGTCCGGAGGAGCTGGGATTATATGTGTGGCATGCAGTACTTTATTTTAGTTGATTAATTAACTTATATATATTTAAATTAATTTATATTTTGAGATAGCATCTTGCTATGGAGTTCAGAGTGGTATTGAACTCACTATGTAGCCCAGGCTGGCCTCGAACTTGTGGTGATCCTTGCGCCTCAGCATTGTGTGTGTGCGTGTGTGTGTTTGAGACAATGTCTCACTCGGCATTGCAGGCTGGCCTTAAACTCACAGTGTAGCCCCGGCTGGCTTTGAACTCAAAGCAGTCCTCCTACCTCGGTCCTGGGTGCTGGGATTACAGGTGTGTGCCACCACATCCTGCTTTTTGTTGTTGTTGTTTTATTTAAACAAATATTTAGGACACATAAAAAATATGGAACACTTCATGAATTTGGGTATCATCTTTGCACAGTGGCCGTGCTAATCTTCTCTGTATCGGTCCAACTTTAGTACATGTGCTGCCCAAGCGAGCGCTTTTTTAATCAGCATGCTTCTTTTCAAGAGAATAAAAACACATTAAACTGTGATCACCCAGCGTAAATTGTTTATCAGGTCTCAAACCTACTACAAAGTGGAGCAGAAGACTCTATGGAAACTGTATTTAAACTGGTGAGATCTATCTTTTGAGAGCTTAAAAGGCCAATGAAAGCCGAAAAACCTGGCGTTTGGGTGGGAGAAGAGTGTGGGTTTTTGGAAACTAAGGCGAGGTGAAGCCCACGTGGAAGAGGAATTACCTTTTCTCTCCCTGGTATTTGGAGGGGGAATTGAA
>PVJX010041488.1:0-14635 GCA_004027295.1 Dolichotis patagonum
ATGTTTGCTGCCCTCAGTCTCTTTTATATTTACCTCTCCTGGATCAATATTCTCAGGGTTGGGGGTTGGGGGCTTTTTCTTATTTCTCCCTTTTGTCATGTCTTTGGTTCCTTCCATACAAGTGTATAGTGTAATTCCCAGCCCCTTTTCTTGTTGGTTAGGGTTCTTCTGGAGCACGTAGGCTAGGGGCTTCTGCTCTCTGCCGTCCGCTATTAGAGAGTGAAGTGCAAGTAAGGGTAGTATATGCTGGCTCCTCCTCTCCGGGCCAGTAGACCTTTGTGGGCCTTTACTGCATCAGTGTGAGCCACCCTCAGGGAACCAATTGATTTGTGATGACCCACTGGGTCCCAGCCCAGTCCAAGAAGATTCCACCAATCCACTCTGCGAGGGCAGCAACCAACTGAAGCTGCTTCCTTACAGAGCCAGGCCTTTCCTGCCCAACCCCAATATGTCATCTAGTTGGTTGCTCCTTTCCCGCGGGAAGGTCCCATTCTCATCACTCACCGCGTGTTGATGCTGTCCCCAAGAACTGCTGGGATCCCCGACCTCTGACCTCAGTGCGGCTGCAGCGGGAATTCACGGTGCCTCTGGGTACGTCGCATGCAGGGTTTATTCCGGGCGAGCCGTGCACAGGGCTGTTCAGCTCCATGCTGCGGCCGCTCAAGCCAGTCACTTCGGCATGGGTTTGGTCACTCAAGTGGATCTCAGGCATGATTTCAGGCAGCTCAGCGACAGTGCAGTGCTTGCCGATCTTAGCTTCTCTAATAGTAGCTCTGGGACCTCATATTCGAGCAGTCTCTTTCCTTTCAGTTTTTTTCTGGGTTGAGAGAGTCCATCTCACTCTGTTTGGATCTCTCCAGGGTGCTCTATTCTGGCATTTGAGCTGTCTCTCTCAGAGAGGCTCCATATTCTGCTACCTCTAGGTTCACCATCTTTGAAACTCTCTCTGAACTTACAGTTTTAAATATATATGCACAAAATACAGGAGCACTCAACTATATAAGACAAACACTAATGGACATGAAAAAGCAAATACACAGAACACAACTGTAACAGAAGACCTTAACACCCCATTGTCACAAAGAGATAGATCAACTAGACAAAAAGTCAGAAGAGAAATAACACAACTCAATCATACCTGTGAGTGAATGGACTTAGTGGATGTTTACAGAGTGCTCCACCCAACCACATCAGAATACACATTCTTCTCAGCTGCACATGGGACATTCTCCAAAATAGACCGTATGTTAACTCATAATACATTCTTAAGTAAATACAAAGGGAATGAAATTATCCCATGCATAATATCTGACCATAGTGCACTAAAATTGGAAATTAATGGCAAAAACCCTGCAAAACCTGCATAAATACATGGAAATTAAATAACAACCTTCTGAACAACCAGTGGGTTACACATGAAATCAAAGAAGAAATAAAATGACACCTACAAAACAATAAATAGCAATAAATAGTCACATCAAGAAAATGGAAGGAGTACAAATAAATAACCTAATGCTACATCTCAAGCTTCTAGAATAGGAAGAGCAAGTCAAACCCAAAGTTCATAGAAGAGAGGAAATTGTAAAGATTAGAGCAGAAATTAATGTAATTGAAACAAAAAAATACAAAGAATTAATGAATCAAAGAGCTGTTTTATTGAGATAATAAGCAAAATGACAAACCTCTAGGCATCCTTATCAAGAAAAAGAAAGAAAAAACTCAAATCCATGTGATAATGACTGAAAAGAGGGATATTACTACAGATCCCATGGAAATTTTTTTTTTTACTGGTACCAGGGATTGAACTCATGACCACTTGCTTGCAAGGCAGGCGCTTATGCCACTGAGCTAAATCCCCAGCCCCCCATGGAAATTTAAAAGATCATGAACACCTATTTTGAAAATCTCTACTCACATAGGGTAGAAAACAGAGATTTATGGAAACAGAAACTACAGAAACTACAGAAACTACAGAAAAGACAGATTTATGGAAACATAAACTACTAAAGCTCAATCAAGAAGATATAACAATTTTGAATAACCCAGTATCAGCTATTGAAATTGAAAATGTAATAAAAAAGTTACCAACAAAGAAAAGCCCAGATCCTGATGGATTCACAGATGAACTGTATAAGAAATTTAGAGAAGATTTGATGCCAACACTCCTTAACTCTTAAATGAAATTGAAAGGGAAGCAATCTTCCCTAAATCATTCTTGGAGGCAAATATCACTCTGATACCAAAACCAGAGAAAGACCCAACCAAAAAGGAGAACAATAGGCCCATATCACTAATGAACATTGATGCAAAGATTATCAATAAAATACTAGCAAATAGAATGCAGCATATCATCAAGAAGATTATACACCACAACTAAGTGGGATTTATTCCAAGAATGCAGGCATGGTTCTACATATGCAAATCAATAAATGTAATACACCACATCAACAGAGCCAAAAATAAAAATCACATGAGCATCTCAATAGATGCAGAAAAAGTTTTGATAAAGTTCAACAACTATTCACGATAACCCTACAGAAACTTAGAATAGATGGTGTGTACCTCAATCTCATAAAGGCTATTTATGACAATCCAACAGCCAACATTATACTAAATGGACAAAAACTCACAACCTTCACTCTAATATCAGGAGCAAGACAAGGATGTCCACTATCACCACTCCTATTCAATATAGTTCTAGAAATATTAGCTAGAGCAATCAGAAAAGAGGGAGATAAAAATAGGAAAAGAAGAAGTCAAATTATCATAATTTACAGATGATATGATACTCTACATAGAAGACCCCCAAAACTCCATTAAAAGGCTACTAGAGATAATAAATTCAGCAGTACAGCTAGATACAAAGTCAACACTCAAAAATCCATAGCATTCCTGTATACAAACAAAAAACTCACCAAGAGACAAATTATGGAAATATCACCTTTCACAATAGAATCTAAAAAATGAAATACTTAGGAATCAACCTAACCAAGAATGTATAAGACATAATTATATGGTGAAAATTATACTACTCTAAAAAAGGAGATTGAAGAGGATATTAGAAAATGGAAGGATATTCCTTGCTCTTGGCTAGGAAGAACCAACGTTATGAAAATGGCCATACTCCTGAACGTGTTATACAGATTCAATGCAATCCCAATGAAAATACCATTAAAATACCTCACAGATCTAGAGAAAACACTCCTAAAATTCATCTGGAAACAGAAGAAACCTAGAATAGCAAAGGCAATTCTGAGGAATAAAGGCAAGGCAGAAGGCATCTCAGTTCCTGACTTGAAACTATACTACAAAGCTACAGTGATAAAATCAGCATGGTACTGGCAAAGAAATAGACCTGAGGACCAATGGAACAGATTAGAAGATGCATACACTACTACAAAGAAACTCAGCCACCTTATATTTGAGAAATGGGCCAAATATGTTCACTGGAAAAAAGATAGCCTCTTTAATAAATGGTATTGGAAAAATTGGCTCTCCACATGCCAAAGACTGAAACTAGACCCATGCCTATCAGCATACACTAAACGAAAGTCAAAATACATCAAGGACCTAAACATTAAAAGAGAAACACTGAATCTCCTGGAAGACAAGGTAGGTAGAAATCTTGGAGACATAGGGTAGGCAGAGAATTCATCAATAAAAAGCAAACCGCATGGGAAACACTTCAAAGAATCAATAACTGGGATCTCATGTTATTGAAAAGTTTTTGCACTTCAAAAGAAATCACCAACAAAGTGAAAAGAAAACCCACACAATGGGAAAGAATTTTAGCCAACAATCCCTCAGATAAAGGACTTATCTGAACAGCACATATAAAGAACCGAAAAACATTAAGTCCCCCAAATTCAAAGACCCTCTCCAAAAATGGGCATCTGAGATGAACACACAGTTCTCAGATGAAGATATACAAATGGCAAATAAATACATGAAGAAATGTTCACCATCACCTGCCATTTGAGAACTGCAAATTAAAACAGCATTGAGATTTCATCTCACCCCAGAAAGAATGACTGTCATCAAGAAAACACCTGATAACAAATGTTGGTGAGGATATGGGGAAAAAGGAACACTTCTTCACTGTTGGTGGGAGTGCAGACTGGTGCCACTGTGGAAATCAGTATGGAGATTCCTCAAAAAACTAGGATTGGAGGTTCCATTCAATCCAGCTATTCCTCTCCTAGGTATTTTCCCAGAAAAATTGAAAAGGTCATGTCACAGGGTGCACCCATGTTCATAGCAGCACAATTTGTGATAGCTCAATCTTAGAAACAACTGAAATGCTCAAGCAACCACAGGGTGTGTGAAAAAGATGTGATATTTTTATACAATGAAATACTACTCAGCTATAAAAAAGGATGATCTTGAGGCCTTTATAGGTAAATGGAGGCAATTTGATAATATCCTCATTAGTGAAATAAACAAGACTCAGATTAGTAAATATCACATTGTCTCTCCGGTGTAAAATATAATAAAAACTGACAGAATAAAGGGATCCAAAAAGTATAATAGATATCGTGAAAGTGAAAGGGAAGGAAAGTGCTCTAAAGGGTATAACAGTATGTATAGCGTGTAATATAGATACCATATTACTGAATTTCTGTTGGAACATTGAACTTAGAAGGATTTGCATTGTCAATGTTTGAGTGTCTAGCCCCTATTTATGCTTTGGTTTTGTGACTTTGGCAACCAGTTTTTAAGATGACAATGGGAAATGTAGCAACTAGTGATTTTATGATGTTCATTTTTAAAAAAAAATTTGTATTGTTCTACCCTTTTTTCTGTTTTTCTATTTTCTTTAATTTTCTTTCTTTGAAAAAAAAAGAGAACAACATGCAATATATCAACCACTGTTAAATTTCTTTTATTCTGTTTTGAAAACCTATATTGTTATTGTTTTGGGTTTGCTGTTATTGTTTATCTCTTTAGCTTTTTGTTTTTCTTTTCTGATTTTTTTCTTTTTAAAATAAAATAAAAAATTGTGTATCTTTTTAATTTTTATAAGATTATATATCAAAATACAAAAACAATTTATCAAATTTCTTCAATACAATATTTGACTGGCTGAAATGACACCTGCCTGAGTGATGCTCAGGATAGTCAGTAGGGAAACAACTGTACTGCCTGAGTGACACTATAAGGAAACTGTTAAGTGGTTAAATTAGTATATAGAGAACAGAAAGACCCAATCGATAATATTTGGGATATACATGTAATCCAGAATAGCAATCTTAATTTTTAATAAAAACATAAATGCAAAGTATATTTTATCTTATGTTAGCTTACTATTGTAAACATGCATATGAAGCTAAGCTACAACCTGAAACTGGCTTGCCCAGCCTGGAATCACAGCAATGGGATGATGACTGGGTTACTATGATGGCAGAAACTCTGATTAGTATCATACTCATGCCATATGGGTTGAATTCTTCATTTTGCTTTTTAAACTTAAAACTAAAGGATGTATCTATTTTAGTTTTAAGAAAAAAATTGGCTTATATAAAAAAGACCTTTCTTTATAACCAAGTGTCCTGAATTAACTGGAACCTTGGTAGCTGCTGCCAATCAGTTTAAGAGCAAAAAAGGATTCTATGGGACTAGCAAAGGAAGAAAAGGAGTGGAAGCAGCTAGCATGCAGGATTCTTCAAACAGGCAGAGGAGGGAGGTAGGTGAACAGATCGATCAGGAATCAAGCAGGAGACAGTCAAACAGCAGTTGCTTGCTTGCTATTCCCATAACCATTAAACTACATGATATTACAGAAATGGAAATCCCTTCAAAATAGCCATTTGAGCCTCTGCTATGGTTTGTGTTCGGAAGGCCAACCCAAGCGTCATACAGTCATGGAAGTGGCTGAATCTACCAAGATTGGTTCATTGTCTGGCATTGAGATTGGTAGTAAGTGCTGCACCTGCCCAGGGGTGGGGAGCTGGTATACAATGTAAGAGTGGAAAGGTTTGCTTTTCCTCTTTTGTCCTTTCACTCTTGCTGGTTGCAGTGGCCATGAACAACTGGCCCTTAGCCATACCACCCTGCCTTGGAGCCAGCTAAGTATGGACTGAAACCTCCAAAACCTGTAAGAAATAAACCTTTCCTTCCCTAATGTTGGGTGTCAGGTATTTTGTCTCAACAATGAGAAAAAAGTAACCAAGACAGACTTGGTGCCAGAGGAAAGGGGTCATTGCTGTGACTATACCTGACCATGTGGTTCAAGAGGCTTTGGGAATGGCTTGTGGGAAGTTTGGAAAGGTATGGAAATGTTGCCTGAAAGAACAGTCCTCGAACAGCTTAGGCTGTTCTGTATGGGAGATTCTGGTCAGAGTTCAGGAGGCCAGAAGGCTGATAGAAAGTTTGATGGTAAAGACCAGGCTCAGAAGGTTTCTGCTGGAAAGAAGGACTGCATTGGTTGTTGGACTCCACATGATGTGTGTTACGGCTTCACAGAAAGTTTGTGTGCATTTTGGTCGTGTCCACAGACTTTGCCTGAGACAGAGATTAAGGGTAGCAAACTGATTAATCTGGCAGAAGAGATTTCAAGGCAGTTGAATGTTGAGGAGGTTCATGACTATTGGGGGCTCTTAGATAGATTTATGTTGCGAATCAAGAGCAAACAGCTCGGCAGGGTGATTTAAAACATTGTGAATTTGGCCAGAAAGCTGTGGACTATAAAGATGGAGAGGTCTTGATTGTGAGAAGAAACAGAAAAGTAAAAAAGATGGCCTGTGGGCATCACAGGAAGAGGCAGTGGGTCTCTACCTTTTGCAGCCTCAAAACTGCAAAAGTGTAAGATTTTGCTTGGAGGAGAAAGCTGCAGAACGTCATGCTCCAGAATGGTGGTGGCGGTCATACCAGATTCCAGAATGGAGGTAACATAGAGAATCTGTTCCTCACAATCAAGTTCAGAGTACCCAAAGATCCAGGCACTTGACCCCTACAGCTAAGAGAGAGAAAAGCCTGGCTACCACTCTAGCTGGCAGTAGACCTTGGCAGCATCCACGTGGCACTGGTTTTAGGTGCATGAAGAATGCATGAATTCTGAGGTTAAGGCAGCTTCCACCCTGATTTCAGAAGATCTAGGGGGCCAGGCAGTGTGCCCGAGAGGGCAGTGTGTGAAGCTGTGAGTGTGGAGCCAAAGGTGCAATGGAGAACCTAGAAGTTTAAAAAAGTCAGGAGCATGCATCATCTAAGGAAAACTGCAAGGATTGAGCAGAGTGGGCCTAAGAGAGAAGCCCTGGGACCTGTAACCACCAGAAGTGCCATGAGGGTGGAACCACACAAGCCCTTTGGAGTTCACAATTTGCCACAGATTGCTTCAGATGTTGGACGTGCAACTACAGGACTTTACATTTGCCCTGCTGTTTTTGGAATGTTTCTCTTGTGGCATTGTATGTTGGGTGTGTTTAACTTTGTTTTCATTTTTCCAGGGGTTACAGATAACATTTTGCCTTTCATCTCAGAGAGACTTGAGACTTGACCTTTTCAGCAATGCTAAAACTGCTTGGAATTTAGCAACTTTTGAAGATGGACTAAATGTCTTTTGTCTATGATGTGCATGAGTATTTGGAGGGTAAGGGGTGGAATATTATGGTTTGTGTTCAGATAGTGCCCCAAGCCTCGTGCAATCATGGAAGCAGCTGAATCTAGCATTTGTGATTAGTTCTTTGTCTAGCACTGGGATTGGCAAAATGAGTGCTGCACCTGCCCAGGGGCAGGGAGCAGGCATACAGTGTAAAGGGAGGGAAGGAGGTGTGCTTTCCCTCTTTTGCCCTTTCATTCTTGCTGCTTGCACTGGCCATGAACCACTGCCCCTTAGCCATACCACCTTGCCGTGGAGCCAGCTGAGTATGGACTGAAAGCTCTAAAACTAAATAAACCTTTCCTTCCCTAATTTTGGATATTAGCTATTTTGTCTTAACAATAAGAAAAAAGTAACCAAGATAGCCTCTCAAGTATGGAAAGCTTGCTCAAAGAAAAAACATGTCTGTGGTCCTGTTGAGACGAGAATTTAGTTCAGTAGGCTGGTATTATATAATACTACCTCTTCCCTATTTCTGACCAAGATTTGGAAGCCAAGTCCAGGATCTCAAATGAATCTTTGAAGAGAAACCAGTGGAGAATGGAGAAAGTATGGGGGGGGTGACATGAATAAAGACAATACAGCTTAATGCATGGTGGCCCTGACAACTGGCTCCATGTCCAGCTGTGAGTCTATGATTTCATCCTCTAGACTCACATATCACCAGAGCCAAGTCACATATTTGTCTGAGCTTCAGTTTTATCATATATAAATGTATCTGAAATGAAACTAGGAAGTAATCAGGAAGATACAATAAAACAATGTGCAAAAGAATGTTAACACTGGTATTCTTTTCTACTTAGCACAATCAAGAAACATTCTCATCTTACTCTGAATTTTTGAACATTTGCACACTAATGACCAGGACAGATGAGATAATATGATAGAAACAGAACAGACTTATGCACAGAGAACATCTTGTTTTGTGAAACGAATTGTGTAATCACATTCTTTCCACATTGTATCACTTGCTCCTTTGCCAGGGCATAGAGATGGCCAAACTTCTGCTATTATGGAAAGTTCTACTGTTGGACCTACTAAAGTATAAGGCTGGGAAGGAGAGAGTTATTGGAGAGAATGGTTCTGAAGAGAATAATGACCAAGGGAGCTTGGTCCTTTAGGCATCTTCTGTTAAAAGCTGTCTCCAGAGAGACACAGAAGAGAAGAAAACAGAAAACTCTAGACACAATGAGTCATATTTCTTATCAACATAGGGTGCAATTGGAAAGGAATGCATGCCCAACAATTCCTGGACACAGAGAGTCTCAGCCCTTTTGGCTCTGCAGGACAACCTAATGGCTATAGGAGATTTCCCAGCACAGTAATAGAATTTTGTAGGGAAGAAAGTGAAAAAAAAAAAAAAAAGCCAACTTACTGAATAAAGTCCAAAGCACCACACCAGAACTTACCCTATTTTAGTTTCAAGTAAACAAAAATGACTCCAATACCAGTCCCAAGATGCCTCTGTTGTTGCAAGGCATGTAGAGGGATGGCAACAGATTTTTCATACTGATCTCAAGGCTCATGTTTCTTGCAGCATATAAAGGAATGGGACTTTTCTATACCAAGAAGTGTGTTTCCCCATCATGCTTCCCCTAACCGCCTCCACCTCACGCTACTATCCTACTCCAAGCCACCCTCATCTCCTCATCTGCAACTATCATCATACAGTCCATTCTCTACAGAGCTGTCCAAGTGAGCTTTTAGGTTAACAGCTTCATTGCCATGTACTTCATGTGCCATAAAATTTTCACTTACAATTCAGAGGTTTTTCATATTTTCATACAGTTGTGCAACTGTATCAACCCAATCTAATTTTAGAACATTTTCATTATCCCAAAAAGTAACCCAATGCCCATTAATAGTTACTTCCAATTGGATTATTCTTTGTATTGCTAAATTATAAATTCCTTGTATAGTCTACATACAAGTTCAAATGATTTTCAAGAAGCATATCAAATCTTGTTATTCCACCCCTTACACTCCTATAATAGTCCCCTAAGAAGTTTAGAATAAAGCTCAAAATTCTTACTCTGGTTTATACACAGAGCTCTATATGATTTGGCCCTTGTCAGGTTCCTCAGTGCCAAGTTGTACCACTTTCTCACTCAGATTGAGCACTGTAGTTACAGCAGTTTTCTTTCTGCCCTTGAAATCAAGGAAGTGCATGACTCATGTGTTGGCACCACAGTATTAAGCTGTCCCATCTATATACTTGGGATTCTCTTTCCTTGGATGATGGTTTCTTCTCATCATTCAGATCTCAATCTCAACTTTTGAGACAAATATTCCTGAAAAAGTTCTACCTAAATTAGTTTCTCCTCTACAAAAAACCTTTGGGGTATGATAGAAATGTTTTATTATTTTGGCTGTGTAATGGTTTCATGAACATATATTTATGCCAAAAATTTTCAAATTGTATACTTTAAATACATGTCATTTATGTCAATTATACTTCAATAAAGCTATTAAACAAAAAATTTCCCTTATAACCATATGTTCACTATCATCTTATCAGACTTTGTTTCCTTAGGAAAAACTACTCATTTTTTCTCTATAAATTATCAATCCTAAATGCCTAACTGCTGTCCTTCCTTTATTTCCTCCTTCACCTCCCCTCCATTCTCTTTTTATCTCTTCTTCTCTCCCCTCCTTCCTCTCCTCTTCCCTTCTTTCTCTTTCCCCTACTCCTCTCCACGTTCTCCCCTCCTTCTACCCTTCTCTACCTCATCCTTCCTCTCTGTACTAGGCATTGAACCTAGGGACTTTCTTATGCTAAGCACACAATAAGCCCTTGAAATGACCTTACTTCTTGATTTAAATGTTTATTTTCTGTCTCACTCCACCAGACTAGAAGTGCAATGGGGTGTGAACACTGCTCTTCTTTGCCACTGTTATATCCTCAATCTGTTTTGCATCCTCAATCTGTTTTGCACTAAGGTGTTCAAAAATATTTGGCTAATTAAATGAATTAAACAGAGGTTTAGAAAAGAAACTCAGACTAGAGGAGGGGTGACTTTTCCTCCTCAAATTTATTTTATATTATATCTTGGTGCTGGGAACTGAACTTAGGACCTTGTGCTTGCTGGGCAGGTGCTGTGCTACTGAGCTATATGCCTGGCTCGCTTCCCTCAAATTTAGTAGCACTTTTTAGACTAAAGAGGATGGGATTATTATTTTGCTAAGAGCAGTTATCTCAAAATCTACCCTGGATGATCTTCATTATCATCCTCAAAAGTATTGTTTATGGTTCATTTAGTCTATGGCACTATTGTAGTATTTTATATATACTTTATCACTGGTTGTGGTTAATTTATAATAGTATTATGATAATGATAATGTAGCATGATATAGTATAATCTACTATAGTAGCGTAGTACAATATACTACAATAATATAGTTTATAACTAATAATAGCAGGAGTAATATAATCAAAATTGTCTTAGTATTTGTTATTTGACAGATGTAAGCATTATGTCCATGTAACACTTCATTTCTTACAATAACTTTATGAAGTAGACTTTTTTATAGATGTGGAATACAGATTTGATGAGGTAAATTAACTCCTTAAAGCCACACAGGCAAAAAAAAATATAGGTGGATCTCAAACCTACAATTGTCTTACTTAAAAGTTCAATGATTTTTTATCAAGCAACTGTTTTCTCAATTGTACTTATAATGACACTATAGCTCATTACAAAATGCATAGGGCCCCAGGAAGATGTTTACTTTGAGATGATACTATTCAAACTTTGAAATGACTTGGGACAAAATTAAGACAGATAAGAAGCTAGTTGCCTGAGAATAAATCAGGATATTCTGACAAGGAATTTGAACTTTCCCCCAAATTCTATGTTTGGCTTCATTTGACATGTAATTCTTCACTGTTAAATTCTTGCTTCATACCTAAGTTGCTGGCCCTTGCCCCTCCCCTACCTGTTAATGAAGTGTGTTGGCAAAGACAGGTTAATCAGTGACAGACCTGGGTGATGTCCCTCATTATCTCAGCAGACAGGCCTTTACCTTTGGTGCCAGGTGGCTGCAGGTTGTCTCCAGTCAAGGAACACCAGCCCACAGGAAAGATGTCCCGGGAGTCGAAGCGGCACCAGTAGTCAAAGGCCCCTCGCCACCCATCAAAAGTGACAAGCACCTCTGAGCCCCGAACCTCCCCAATAGTGGCTGGGCAAATAAAATGAGGGTTCTTCCTGTCCACCGCTTCTAGTTTCATTCCCATTTTGAAGAAGTTGTGGGAAGGTGATGGTGGCTCCTAAATGAGAAACAGAGATACACAGACTTAGACACAAAAAAGAGGCTGGGTATGGCAACAGACTATATGCTAAACATTTGGATGATTAGACTGTGACTTCTAAGCAAGATTTAGTCTCTCCTTTAAATGGATTTCAAAATACACTGAAGTATTACTTTATTAATCCTTACCTTTTGCAATATTTCAATTATCTTTTAAATAAAAGGTTACAGATGAAGTTGAACCTCTCTTTGTGCTCTTCCTCGTTCCATTTCCTTCTACCTACCACAGGGGCATTATTATCATACTTGTTTTTATACTTTATTATTAAACCTGTACATATCCACTTGTATGCTTTTAAATTTTATATAAATGGTGCTGTGCTTACATATCATTCTACACATGCTGTGTTTGTTCAACATGCATGACTGTGCCGTCAGGTGGCTTGAACCACTGGTGGTAGAAGTGGTACAGTCATGTATGGGACAGACCTGTATATAACTGTTGGTTGAAGTGGCCCAGCAGTGAGATATATGATTTATGAACCCTACGTGAATGTGTGAAACTGGGCAGGGTAGTGTTAAGCTATAATTTCAGCATTTTGGGAAGCTGAGTCAGGAGGACTGAAAATTCAAGCTGGGGCACAGTAATGCAGTAGCTCCCTGAAACCAAACCAAACCAAACCAAACCAAACCAAACCAAACCAAACCAAACCTCATCAACAAACCTCATCTTTGTTTTAGTCCCAAATAATACTAGAATGTTCGAATATTTTAACTACTCTTAGGTTATATAGGTGTAGATAATTTAGTTCTACATTGTTATACTACTGATTAATCACTTTTGTTGTTATAATTAGTATATATTGTATATTTATTTATTTATTGACAGAGTTCTGCTATGTAGCTCAGGCTGGCTTTGAACTCACTATGCAGCCCAGGGTGGGCTCGAATTTGTAGTTCTTCTGCCTTAGTCTCCTGAGTGCTGGGATTTGCCACCACACCCATCTTATACTGTACAGTTTATTTATTTTTTTATAGTTTTTAAAAATTTTATTTAAAGAGAAAAAACAAAACAAAATAAAGGGCAGCGACAATACAGAATTCCAAGGAAAAAAGGAGAAGAACAACAACAAAAAATCCTAAGAAATTATTATTTGACAAATTACATACTGACTTCTTGGAAATAGTTGTTCAAATTACAAAGTTAAAACATGTAAAGTAGACATTCAGACAGTGAGACTGTTAACAGTTCTGCTCCACAATCTGACAAAAACAGCAATATGGTCATCCATACATGCAATTATATGGTCAAATATACATGCAATTATATCAAAAGGGTAAAATTAAACACAACAAAACAGAGCAAAGTGAATCACAAGAAAGCAATGTAAGAGACATAAATTTCAAAACTAGACAATCTGAGATATTCACTCTCTATCAGATTGACTCTTGTTTTCTTCCAAATAGTTGTCCATATTGTCACATACAGGGAATTCATATGAAACAACCTAGTATGGAATTGATCTGAGCAGGACAAGGAGGGCGTTTCAGGTCTTCAAGACCAGACATTAGGGAAGCCAAGAATGGCTGTCATAGTGACTCTCATTCTCCTCAAAACAGCTGTCCATACCTTAATGTGTGTTGAACTTAAACAAGGCAAAGCAAGCTAAAATCACTTTGAACAAAAAGTGATAGTTTTGCTGGACTTCACATCATGACATTATGGAATCAGCACTGGGTATTGTAGTGTCTCTTTTTCTTCAAAGTTGTTGTTCATTTCAACATGTGTTATATAGTTGGTTCTCATAAACTGTTAATTAGCTCTACACATGCATGAGTTGCTACATGTATATCTATCATTTCTGTATTAGAGGGAAAAACAAAACAAAGCAAGATAAAACACAACAATTCCTAGAAAAGCATGAGGCAGAAAAGTCACATAAAAGCGCAATATAAGGTGATCTACAATAGTTACCATGATGTCTCAGCAGTGTATAACAACATTAATAAAAACGAAGCATTAGAGACATTATGACTTCAAAAGCAAGTAATAATCAAACCAGAGTGGGTATCTTAGTGAATCTTGTCATTCAGTGTAGTTGCCTATACTCTTAGACTTGATGCTCTCAATCATAACAGATTTAAATAAAATCAGTCAATACAAAGTAGCAATCTAACAAACCAGATTCAAATAAGATCAGCCATAATAAGACAGTATAAGCTATAAAGGGCTTCAGATTAAGTTAATAGGAAAATTAGGGATGATTACTATAATATGTCCTCTTATTTTTGGGATAGCTGACCATGTCCTCAAGTCTAGTGTAAGTAGACAAACTGGAACAGCATGTAATCCATCCAAGCAGAGTGGTGAGAATAATGTAAATTTCAAATCTGGTTACCCAATTAACAATATCCTCTGCCTCCCTTTTTTAGACAATTCCTCCCCTTTCACTCCCATGGGGTGCACTGCTTGATTTGGGTCCCACTGCCTCCCCATATAGAGCATCTCAATGGACCTTATCTCCTGATCTACTCTGCCTGTGTTTCTGTTAGTATTTCGAGGCCCTCTGTACTAGAGATTATAGCCAATCTTCTCTGCCTCATTTCTGCTATTCTATTTTTCTGCCATTGATAGTCTATTTTTCTCTTCCACTCCACTGTCTGCCTCATTCACTGAGGCCTCTCTGCCACTGTTTCTGAAATGCTCATATTGTTGTTCTCTCTCCCTAGAATGTCCTTCAGTATTTTTTGTAGGGTTGGACTGGTGGTCACAAATTCTCCTAGTTCCTCTTT
>PVJX010041489.1:0-14628 GCA_004027295.1 Dolichotis patagonum
TGAGTTCCAGACCAGTCTGGGCTCCATAGTGAGCTCAAGACCAGGCCAACCTGAATTATACAGAGAGACCCTGTCCCCCAAAACCAATAAAACAGAAAGGATTTGGATTTTAAGAAATTCTTCTCCAGCCATCTCTAGCAAGCTACTGAGGAATCTAAAGTAGGACAGGAATCTCATCACATTCCTGCTGTAAGAAATCTTCCTGGCCACCCTAGGAGAAAGTCTGGGAGTGGAACGAGGCATAAGAGGGGCAGAACAGTGAGGAGCCTGGTGTGGCAGTCCAGCTACGGGAAGTAGTCCGGGTCCCCACCAGTAGCACCAGGCAGGCAGGAGGGAGAGGTTTTCAGGGAGGGCTGGGAGGAGGTGGCCTGGGCTGGGTCCCAGCTGGGCTTTACACATTGACCTGGCACAGGGGAAACCAGCCACGGAGTAGAGAGAGCCACTTAACAGAGAATAAGCTCTGTGCCTAGAACAATGAAGAATTCACCATTTGCTCGTAGGACACAAGAGTGTGCTTCTTAAAGAGCCAACTAGTAGCAGGGTGTTGTGGCCCAGGCCTGTAATTTCAGCCCTCAGGAGGCTGAGGCAGAAGGATCGCCACAAGTTCTAAGCCAGACTGAGTTACATGGCAAGACCCTGTCTAAAGGACAAGACAAGAAGTAGACTAATTAAAAGAAAAGTATAACTGAGACTGGGGATATAGCTCAAAGGCACAGCTCCTGCCTGGCAAGTGCGAGGTGCTGAGTTCAATTCCCAGTACCAAAAAAAAAAAAAAAGAAATATTATAATAGATATTGTGAAATATGAAGAAAATGTTCAAATGAGAAGGAGAACAGGGAGGGAGGAGGAAGGAAGGAAAAGAAAAAAATGAGAAAAAAGGAAAAAATGGGAACAAAACTTTTGTAAAGAAGGAGGGGAGGGTTTGAAGGGAAGGGAATGGGAAAAAAAGAATCAGGATATATCAGGTATAGGTACAAATTCCCTATGCTAAGTGTGATCATTATATGCACTGACATGTACCAATACACTTAGTTTTTTAAAAAGAGAAGCAGGAAGAAAACCATAGGTGTGAGTGGCCCGAAATCAAGGGCAGAGTGTCCAGTAGGGAGTGTTCGCCATTGTGAAGTGTGTCTCAGAGCACAAGGCCACTGGCTAAATCCAGCAGCCCTCGGGTCTTCAGCACCATGGCGAGTTCAGTGCGCAGCACAGTAGAGACCAAACAGACCAAGCTGATGGAGATGCAGACCTCGTCCTTCCTAGGCATGCGAAGATGACAAGGGAAAAGGGTCTGTGCTCACCGCAGGAAATAGGATCCCAGGAAAGCCAGTGTTTGCTTGGTTGCTTAGGCAGACCTGAGCGTATTTAAATGTAAATCAGAAAAAAAAAAAAACAGTGGTGAGGTAAAGACTGAAAAACTGGTAACAAGCATAATGTGGCACTCCGTCTGCAGTCAGGGAAGAGGTGCATCATTTACAGTAACTGCACGGAGAGATCAAAAGGTGGGTGTAAGTACAAGTAAATTTCTAGGTTCGGTAGCAGGATAATTATTGAGCGCTGTCCTGGATTCTGCTTTCCATAGAATGCAGCAAACACAGGAAGCAAATCATTTTAACAATAGTCAAAGATTTAAGAAAAATATAGGATGAGAGAGCTACCTATAGCAACATAGTAGGACTTGTGTACAGTTTCAAGGACTCAGCTGAGGGTAAAGGCCATGATTCTTATCATGGCCTGATCTGTACAGCTGGAATTTTCCCAAATATCCCCAGGAGCTTCTATGTAGACATGGAAAGACAGAGTTGTTAACAGAGTGCTGTAGATGCAACATACAAATGAAAAAGTAGCAAGGTGGCACTCAACAAAAATTAATTTTAATGTGGTATCCTAAAGGTATATCAAGTATCAGGATCATATAATTAGGGTAAATGGAATACTTGCTAGTAAGAAGTAACCCAGCAGCAAATCTTGGTGACTTAATCTAGCAGATTATTTTTCACATGAAGTCCAAAACAAGCCGAGGCTCATCTTTTATGCAGTGATTCAGAGCCCAGGTTCCTTCTGTCTCATAGCTTTGTTCTTCCTTGAAACTTTGAAGTTCTCTGTTGGATCTTTTGAACCCAATGGCAAGATGAGGTAGGCGGAAAATGGAGATTGCAAAAGACAACATGGAGGATTGTGGGAGGAGACATGGAGGATTGTGGGAGGAGACATGGAGGACTGTGGGAGTTTAATGAGCCAGACCTGGAAGAAACACATCACTTCCACTGGCATTCTGTTGGTGTGTCACTTGGTCACATCAAAAGAATTTTGATCAGTGTACTGTTTATCTGACTCCCATAGCAGATAGAGTCGAATTAGGAGACTAAACATAAAGAAGTGGGCTAAATAAGACCAATAGAAATAATATGAGAAGCACATTGAGAGAAAACAATTTGGTGATTACTTAGGTCATGAATGACAAGTTTCTGTCTAAATTGCAACATTAAAGAAGAATGATGAGGTGAAAATTTAAGGTGTGAGTCCTATTCTAACTTACCTGTTTAAAATTGAGGCCCAATTTCCCAACACATTCCATTTCTCTTTAGATGGGTCAGTTCTTTAGGATAACATGTTTTAAGATGGCAAGATGAAAAGTTACTCGAGATGCAGTGAAATGTCAAGTAACCAAGTTAAAAGCTTTAAGCCTGGGATAGTCAAGACTTGGTAATCTGTCTGCTGTGTACACTATCACAGCTCAGTTCCATCAAAAAAACCTTAGGTTTAGGTAAACATTTCCTACATCATTTGATCAGTATCGATGTACTTACAGAAAATGTAGCGTTTACACAGTAGGAGTCCAAAATTCAACCCAAAATTCATTTTATCCTGGTTCTCCTGTTGGAAATCACTCAGCCCCTGCGCCCTCTGGCGGTGGTTCTGTGTAACAACAAAGCCCCATCTGGGCATCCTGACTAACACTGTGGAGGAACAAGTTATCTTCTTCTGGTCTTTATCTGTGTCCTTGAGGAACAAAGGAAAGGAAAAAAGCAAAAACAAAAACACCTTTTTTTCCACTTTGCAATCTGTCTTATCTCATCAGCAAGTCAATACGTAAAACACGTAGATCATAGTAAAACTGGCAAAAATCAGAGCCAAGTAATACCTAAAGTAGTTTATAGATTGAATTGTCAGTAACCATATAAATGATTTTAATTAGTATGCCAAATATTTGTCTTTTAAAGCTTCATCTAAATTAATTATTAAATTTACCACAAAAATTGATATTATATGTACTTATAAAATAATTGGAAATCTTGAACGTAATGTCTGAGCTCCACATCAATTACGAATTAGATTCTTTTAATACAGCAGCTGTTAGCGGTCCAGGTAAGATGGAACAGTTAGCTTGATATGAAGCTAAGGCTTCCCCCTGCCCAGGGTCCTGCGGTTAATCCCGCCTGCAGCCCCAGCAAACCCCTAATCAGAGCAGACTTTCCATTCCCGTGCACCCCACACAAAGCAGCACTTTGCTGGGGTCACATCTTTCCAGACTTTATTTTCTTCATAACACGTTGACTGAAATTACAACAAATGGCCACACAGGGCCCCATATTTTTCTAATTCTGTTAAAATAATAGGGGACATATTGTGCACTATGAATTATGGGAAAAGTGTCAGGTGTGGTGGCGTACCCTGTAATCCCAGCATTCACGAGGCTGAGGCAGGAGTATCATTACAAGTTCCAGACCAGCCTGGGCTACAAAGTGAGTGCGTGGCTAGCCTGAACTGCATAGCGAGACCTTGTCTCAAAAAGACAAAAAAAAAATATTACGGAAAAAGTACAATTTCTGAGTAGTCTGGAGTGTTCTTATACAAGACTTAAATATTCACAGACTCTACAACTGATAAAAATGTGAATTTAGGAAGTATCTTTACCTTCCAGAGAGAATTTTAGAAAATTCCAAATATGTTAGCAGATATTAAATATAATATATCAAACTGTAAGGCCATTCGTTGTGTCTGTGTGAAGTCTTGATACTGTATCAAAGCATTCAAAGTCTCAATCCATGCGAAGCACTTGGGCAGTTTCCTGTTCAGAGTAGGCCCAAAATAGAGTTCTAGAGATATTTATGCATAATGTAATGCAAGAATGAATATAGGGCTAGACTCTGCAAGAGTGAAAATTACAGTAAATCCATCATCTTCTGGGCAGGTGCTGAAGTCTTTCCTAGAGCTACACAAACGGGAGCACACGCATTACCCATCCTGTTCTCAGCAGTTTTGTACAATCGTGCAAAACTCCACTGTAAGGTGGAAAGAAAATTAAGACGTTTGGACTTTAAGCACTTACATTTTATTCCAAATATAAATATAAATGGTACTCCATTTAGTATTTGAGCTTTAAAGTGGGACCTTACCTGCAAGGTCGGAATCTTTCTGATCCAGCGCTGGAACATGTTTCCATGGAGCCTCAGCAGCGTTCTCGAAGGGTCACATCCAAAGGCGAGCTGGAGCATCAATAAGGGAAGTCTGCTGGTGGCAGCTCTAACAGGCTAACTCAAAAATCAGGCTACACAGAGTTTAAGTCAAAAAAAAAAATTGACCATTAACCTTAAACAGATTTTTATTTTTTACCGTTTTATTCGCTAAAAAACATTATGAATATTTTAAAATTAAAATAGAAACAAGAAAGAGATAGCTGCAGTCCCTGGCGTACTGGAACAGTTAACGTTAGCCCAAGTCGTGGTCTCAGAGAACGGGGTCCCTTCTCTGCCGTCCTCCAGGGACACCGCTCCTCGTCCCCCGCACTGCAACTCCCGGCTGTCTGTTGTCAAACCAGACGGTGGCGCTGTGGGACCGTTCGTTGTGATTTTTAGCGTTAGCGCCTCAATTTTCTGCGCTGGCATTTTGACAAAGGATTAAATCTCTCTTGAAAAATGAATTTTAAGCATATTGTATTATTTTCTTTAATGATGGAGAGGCCTTCTCTTTAAGACCTGTAGATTGCATCAATGTTTACCTCTTTACAAGAAAGTTCATAAGGCTTGTAAATGTAACTGATTTATAGCGTATTTTCTAATGGATCGGTAGTCCTGGCGTTGTTGCTTTCTTCATTGATGAAAACAAAAATTTTAATAGGCATATTTTGCCCATAGTATTTTCACGTAGCAGTAATTTATAAAACAAAAGGGGAGGGGGGCTTACGGTTCCTCCAAGCCCTCCCCACTGGCTGAATCCCCACGGGGAGAAGACTGGCGGGGGGCGAAGGTTCCTATGGAAAGTGAGGTGGAGAGGTCGGTTTGCTGACCGTCCCGCTGCTGTGGCCCGGCGTTTATTCTGTTGATCCAATGAGTTCCCTTTCTTCTCAAGAGTCTGAACTGCATCTAACTTACACCCCCAGAAAGGACCCCTGGACGGGTTGCCCTCCTGCACAGCCCCCAGGTCCTGCTCCTGTCTTGGGGGGGGGGACTCAGCTGCACACCCCCATCTATTGCACCTTTGATTCCAAGGGCCGCAGCAGGGAGCACCCGCCAGGGAGGCGCTCTGCAGGCGCAGAGAGCCCAGGAGGGGGCGCTCCGCCCCGGAGAGGCCTGTGCAGGGCAGAACCTGACGCCTGGGCGGCCTGGCCCTGCCTAGTGACCGGGAGAGGGGGCAGAGACGACTCTGTCCCGCCAGGGCCTCGGCAGGTGCCGCCTCGCCTGGGGTCCAGGGCGCCCCTGAAGCCCTGAGCATCAGGTCCCACCGCAGCCCTGTCTCCCAGGAAGGGCAGGAAGCCGCTCCACTGCAATCCAACCCGGCTTTTAAAACCTATTTGTTTTCCAGGGGAAACTAGGTTTCTTTCTAAACAAAGCCTTATTTTGTTTCTCCCTGTGCTAAACAAACTGAAGGGATATTTTAATCATATGTTTATTCATAAACTTAACGTTTATGAAATGTACTTACTGAAAAGCAACCAACAAGGAAAATAAAAATATTTTAGACCTAAGCCTGCTTCACCGGCTGTATTCTGACAGGCCTCCATGTGAAAGCTGTGTGTGTCCACCACAGAATTTGAGGGGCAATTCTCCCCTTCCCTGCAGTGTGACAGATAAATAAACAAGCTTGGAGTAACTGCATTCAAACAATGAGCCCAGAAACACCGCTGGATAAATCACCCTAAAACTATCGTTTCAGAATGGTGCCCTGACTTTGCTTAGTTCCGGTTTTGAGGCAACTTCCAATTCCTCCTATATATGGATTTGATCTTAAATAAAAGATAGTACCAGCCAAATCAATCTGATGAGAACAAAACTTGATGGCCGGCTGTAAGCTAACAAAGCTCTTTCTATAATCCCAGTTGTCTTCCAAAATAATATTGAGATGTGCTTTACAATAAACAATTTATGAGACACCTTCTCCAATTTCTCAGTGCTGCTTCCTGCTCTGTGTGTGTTATTAAGAGCAGAAGGAGGAAAGGGAAAAGCTTCAGAGGCACCGGGATTTAAGACACCAGGTTGGATCAATCTACGGTGATAACTCTTCCTCCTTGGCCTGGATTCCCCATCCAGATCTGATGCCTTCCAATGCCTTGGAAACTGAGACGGGGAAATGGGGAGAAGGCAAGAACCCTGTCTTTGTTAGTTAACCAGTTCTGGCGTAGAGTCCTGAGTGAACATGAAATTCTCTTTGAAAGAGAAGGCTTTCTTCTCTTCTCCCACCTGTTGCAGAAAAAACAGAAAAAAGATTTGCCCAATCGCAGCTTCCTTTAGAGATTGAGAATCAGTCAAACATAATTTGTGTCCATTATTTAAAATGTGTCTGTGAACTATAAAGTCAAACCCCTAACAACAGCTCCATCCGGGTGTCCCTGATCTTGGGCAGAAATGATAGGTTCCTTTGAGATGGCAGGGATGGGTCTGTGGAGTTTGATTTCCAGGGAGACAGGGCAGGATTTGCTGCTATGCAGACTGAATAATGTTGGAAGCCAACATCATGTCACATTTTGTGTGCACTTTCCAAAGATGAATCCAAGCGTTACAAATGGGACACAGACTGCCATTGTTCCAGGGACACTTTAATAACCCACACCTACAATATTCAACCTGTTGTCTGCATAGGGACAACTTTGGGACACAAAAACCCACCAGAACAACTCAGGGAAAGGAGCCCTGGAGAGAGAGATCCAGGCGCCAGGCACCTCTGCCGCTCATCCTTCACGGCAAATGAGTCTGCTGTGCTCCAAGTCTATTTATGCTGGGGCTGGGGGTCGCGAAGCTCGCTGTCTTCAAAGCCACGCGGCCTGCAGAGCTGAAATCCGAAGCTGCTAACTGGTGTGCTTCTGCCCCCGCGCTTTGGCAACCTTTGCTAACTTGCGGATAATTTTTGTTTTGTTTTGCATCGTGCAGCTCAAATGAAGTCACCAGAATATATGGTGCTTGCTTAGTTTCTTCTTTTTTCCCCCTGTCCCTCTCTTTCCTTATAAGCCCTGATGTCTGTTGTTCCACTAGGATATTCTTCCCCAGTGAAAGACGCGGGAGAAATTTCAGGATGAGGGTTGTGAGCACAGGAGAAGGGCTCAGCATTAGCACTTCCCAAGGCAGGACCTTGAAGCTCTCTATTGTCACAGCCTCACTGACAACAGGAAACAAAGGCTAGTGCCCTCAGAGGCTGTAACTGTAAACAGAATAACACACTTTTCTCATGAGAAGATGCTTAGCATAGACAGAAATATTTACAAGCAATTTCAAGGAAAATCATAGTGACCATACATTTAATTTTAGATATTGTGAACAGCAATATGAAGGCAACTTCTTTCTTTCCATAGTACGTTGTTACCAGGATATACGATAGCAAGAGGGTAAGAGGTAGGACATTCTTGAAAGTCAAGGAAAAACTTTAAGAAAAATACTGAGGAAATCACAAAGACCCATCCCGAAGGAAAAAATAACACATATGTTTATGGTGTGTATATCATGCTTATAAAAAGAAACTGAACACAAATCACTTAATTTCCACCTTCATGACAGGTTTCTAAACTGTGAAAAATTACAAAAGACAGAAGAGACAACTGAAAACTGGTGTTATCCAGTTTGCTGAAAGGATCTGACCCTACCACTTAAGCTTAAGCTTGGTACTTATTTAAATGACTATCAATAAATCTGTCATAAACTAACATTTAAATTTTACTTTCAGTGCTTGGCTGAAAAAATTAAATTCCGATTATAGGATTACATTTAATATAGTTTTTACTTCTATTACCACTTTTCTTTTTTTTTAAATTTTATTTAAAGAGAAAAAAAACCAACCAGACAAAACAGAAAAATGGTAGCAACAATAAAGAATTCCAAAGGGAAAAAATAAAAGAACAAAAACAAACAAACAAAAACCAAAACAACAACAACAACAAAAACAAAAACACTGTGAAATCGCCGCTTGATACGTTATATGCTCTCATCATGGGAAATAACTGTTCAAGTTACAAAATTAAGGCACACAAAGCAGACCTTCAAACAGTGAGACTGTTAACAGTTCTGCTCAACAATCTAACAAAAAGAGTAGTATGTATTACCACTTTTCTAGCCAAGAAATTACAGACTTCTCCTTATATCTATAAATATTATTAACCTTGAGATAGCACAACCGTATGATTTGCCCAGGTATACACGTGTCATAGAATCAGCTAAGAGGCTTACCTGCAAGTAGATGAACAGCAAGCAGTCCGTGTGAGGACCACACGGAGACCACTTTGGCTTTTTAAGCTCAGTATGAAGCAGCAGGAATACAGTAATACAACGGGCGCAGGGGCTCACCTTGTCTTTAAGGCATCAGTTGAGCTGCATTTCTTTCTGGAACCCAAAGTCCCTTCCCAGTTGGTAGTTATGGGAGAATTTGGGTCTTTGCGGGGCGGGACAGTACACCTATTCACTGGCTGCTGTTGGTCCAAGCCCCTGAAGCAGGGTTACTGAGCCTGGGCTGCCAGGTGGGTGCCCACGGTTCCTTTCCACAGACACTCCCAAGCTTCTGTGAGCACCCAGCTCCTTTCAAAGGCTCACCCAATTAGGTCAGGCCCACCCAGAGAATCATACTTCTGATCAGCTGGTTGGTAACCTAAGCACAGGTGTGATATCTCCTGATAGTCACGAGTGCTGCCTGCACTTAGTGGGGAGAATTATACAGAGCTTGTTCATCAGAGCAGTTTTGAAAACCATCTTAAAATGCTGCTTGCCACCAAAACTGATCAGTGAAAGAGCTGTAAAGGAAATAAAGTTCAAACCATGGAAAGGAGAAAGTATTTAGAGTGAGGGAAAAGCCTTTCTGGGATAATAATATTTATTGTGAGATACATCAAACACAGAATGAGCCAGTTATAGAAATGTGTTCTACTGGGTGTTTTATTATTCAAATTTATTATATTATGGTGATATTTTTGTATTAGCCCGTTTTACACAGCTGTAACAAAATACCTGAGTCTATATAACTTACAAAGTAAAGAGGTTTGCTCAGCTTATAGTTTCAGAAGCTGAAGATCCAAACATCATGGTACTAGTTCTGCTGAGGGCTTCTTGGTTGCAGTGTCATGATGGAAATGTATGTAAGAGTCAGAGGTCACCTGAGCAAACAGGAAGCCAGAGACCAGGAAGAGGACCCACACATGCTTACACAGCAGAGCCTCTTTAGGGAACCAGCTGAGACCCCCTAACAACACTAATCCCATCTGAGGGCAGTGCCCCCAATCTTGCCATGTTGCACTAGGCCACACCCCTTCAAGGTCCCACCAACTCTTACTGCCGCCCCCTGGGAGACCAAGCTTCCAGCACACACTCAAAATGTGTCCAAATCATGGCACTGTTCAAAATCCATTTGTATGTCAAAGTAGATACTCAATTATTTTGAGAGTTTCATGACATGGGAAGTTTTGCTTTCAATGCGTATCTTTAAGTTTTTTTCTAGAAGCTCCTATTTCTAGGACAGAGACCCAAGACATGAGTTGCAGAGATATTTGCCTCAAAAGGGACAGGCAGGGAGACCCTGGGCTGAGTTACCCTTGCAGTGGGGTAGAGAACGTTTCCAACAAACTGATGCCTGTAATTTCAGAGTGCTGTCGCTGGCCTGGAAGCCACTGTGTTTTTTGCTCAAAAGCATCTGCAGGGAAATGTTTGAAATATTGTGTTCTAGGGCAACCTGCTCGGGATCCCTTCTGTCCCTCTTCAGACAGAAGCTTTCTTCCTCTCAATAAATGCATTCTGCTCTTCAAAAAAAAAAAATACTGTGTTCTACTTCCTGCATTTTTCCCTGCCTCTGCTCCAAGCAGAGATAAGACCTTTTATATCTCTCACAAAAGCCACCATGTCCCTTTTCCACCTTTGGTGAAAAATGTAAAATTGTCAGAGAGATGGTATCAGGATCTGAAGAGGCAGAGATTTCAGAGAGCTTGCTATCCTACGAGCATTAAATAAGAGAAGGGAGAAAAAAATCCCCAGAATAAATCAAAAGGAAGTGGGAGAAGTCAATGGGTTGGCGAGAGGGCACTGTCAGTGATAGGGGACCACAGAGAGGTCACAGGATCTTTGAGGGGAGGCTCTGCTGTGTGGGATTCCACTCTTCCCAATAATTCTACTTCCAAAACAGAACCAGAAGTGGCAAAGTCATTAGACTTGAAAGGCCCCCTCTCTGTCCAAGACAATGACCATCTCATTAGAAAAGCAAGCCTCCTGCTGCAGTGCCTGTGTTTAACAATGCAGGACCTGGGCACAAAGCAGGTTGGCCGGGCGCATGCAGGGGACTTGGGGAAGAACTCAGCAGTGAGTGGGACTGAACTCCCCGTGTGGGCTTGGAGATGCTACACCGGCCCAGGGTGGCCATGACGTGGAGTGTGTACCTACCAGGTACGTCGGAAAACAGTGACCAAACTCTGCCCTCGTGAACCCACATCCGAACAGTAAAACTGCTGATCTATAAGTTGCTGATAGCATAGTTTGCTTGTATAGATGACTGGGAGCATTTTTATACCTTACAGATCTCGATCTTCTCTGTCTTCCACGCTGTCACTTTTCATCTAGGGGTGGGGCTAGACAGGGAGCTGCAGCCCTGGGCTTATTCGTGTAGGATATTTGTTGAGTGCTCACAGCATGGAAGCATGCTAAGCTGAACAAGGTACACTGCAGAAGCCCCTGCCTGTCATGTTCCAAGAGTGAGGAAAGACAAAAAAGAGCGAAAAGCAGAGAAGGGCAGTTTGGCAGGGTGGCTGCTCACTGAGGCTCAAAAGACACATTGGTCTCTCCTCTTCCTTGTTTCACTGTCTGGTCTTGGGCAAAACAAATCCCCGTCTCCCAGCATTGTCGTGATTGTGAAGTATTGTCTATAAACACTACTTGTGAGGAGTAAGTCAGCACAGTGCAGTGCGGCACACATCATAACATTGCACTAATGTACATGACCTCACCTCAGTTCTTCCAGTCAGTGCATCTTTACTGAGGATCAGTTTTGTTACCAAAATGTGAATGACAAGAGTCGTGAATGTTTTAAGACTCCTTCCTTTATAAAATGATAGATATAAATTCTCCCTAAGGAACCTATAAAATGGTAATAAATTCAAGTGGAAAATGTAATACTGGCCTGTTGTTTTGTTTTGAATTATTTTGTGTTCTGCAGAGCTGGGATTGAACCCAGGAGGTTGCACACACTAGACCATTTCTCTATCATTGAGCTACACTCCTACTCCCTGGCCCATTGTGGGTGTGGGCATTGGAGATGTTGCTTGTTTTGTTTTAATCTCTATGTTATATCTATGTAGGCTGCTTGGGTCAGGATGTGGAAACTGCAACAAAAAGAACAAAAATATTAAATTGAGTCAAACAACAATTTTTAAAATAAATAGAAAGAAAATGTTTGGATGCTGTTAACTAAAACTTGAATACTTAAACTATTGCATAACTCTGGTCAATGAAATATATGTTTATCTGGTAATTTACTCAACAAGCATAATCATCTGTATTATTTAGTGAGATGTGGTATCCCAAATATTTACGTATCTTTTTGAGCTTTTATGTAATTAAAAGTTTAATTTAAAAAGAGTTCAATCAACTAATTTGCAATCCAATTCCTATATTTTGTTTTTGTTTTAAAAGAAATATATTTGAATACATTCATAGGTGTCTGTTTTCCCAACGAAACATGGCTAGAATAATTTTTAGCAAAACACTAGGTAATCTTACGCTACTCATCCGGCAAACAAATGGAAACATTGGCAGTTCTAGAACTCACCAATCCATCTCAAAAGTCTAATTCATATTTTTAAAAACAAAATCACTGGTGTTTCCTGGGTTAATACAAAGAGTAGGTATCAGTCTGATACCTGACATTCCAAATTTCTATTTAATGTTTTAGGCCTCTGCAGAAAAGAAGAAATATATTTTTTAAAAAAATTATTACCACCATAGAAAGGAGACTTTCCAGTACAATATATGATATGAAAAAAATTTTCTAAAAAAGAGCTGGGGATTTAGCTCAGTCATATAAGCACCTGCCTGGCAAGTTCAAGGTCATGAGTTCAATCCCCAGCACAAGAAAAATAAAAAGAGACGACAGTCAGCAGCACACAGTGCCATAGACATGGAACCTTGTGCGCACACAAGCCCTGTGTGTGGCTACTTCAAGGCCGGCTTTCCCAGCCCAAAGCCGAGGCGCGCAGTCCTCCAGCCCCAGCAGGCAGCCAGCCCCTGACACTGAAAAGCGTGGCAGTACCCGATGTGCACCTGTGTCTTACCAAGCTGAGGCTCAATCTGGAAACATTATACAACATTGAGGAAAGTAACAGGGTTAGTTTATGATGAATTAGAAAGACCAAACAACAAAAAAATACCCCTTCTTTTGCACTGTCCTACCTGTATATTTGTATTGTATTAAACATTTTGATTTTAAGTAAAATGGTCTTCAGTAAATGTTTCAAATGACATTTAATGTATTTAAATGAATTTATAACTTTTATGATTATTGGGAAATTTTTAATGTTATTTGATACCAGCGTTTAATCTGTTATTAAATATTTGCCCTAATATTAATAAATAGTAATTCAGTTATACGGTGAAGAAATTCAACACATTGTAGTCATGAGGGTTATTTTATAATTTTTGCCAGTTTGCTAGAATGCTTTTCCATGTTATTATGAAAAATATGTGTTTTACCCATATTTGAGTACTTAAATCATTTTCTCTCTTTTTTAAAGCTCAGGATATAGATATCAAAGTTAAAAGGGACTGGGCAATGAACTGTCTAATTTGTTACCTAAGCATAAAGCAAGTTGGAAAATGCTGAGCTATTTCAGAGATATCACTGATTATTTCCCCAGGAGTTAATAGAACGTCATCCCCACATGTTCAAAATTAGTATTCACCGGACTTAATGAATTGAGTCCAATATAGTTGAAAATAATTGTTTTCTGGTCAAATTTCTATTTTTCCCAGATATATTATTCAGCTACTAAAAATTTTTTCAGTAAGCTTGGCAATACATATAAAGTAAATAAAATTGTTTAAACAAAAGTTAGTAATACATCTAATTTTTATAAACTAGTTTTCTAGGGCAAAGAAAATGATCAAATTTCTAAGGGTTTGCTTTTCCAATTGTTTTAATTTTCAGAATCAAAAGGTTCTCTAGGAGACCTAGGCAAAGCTGAATGTAATTATCATTTTAAATCTGAAATTTTTAAAGTGAATGTATTTATTTGTATATAAACTGTACTGCTTTTCCTTATTTTGTTTGCTTTTTTTTTATTTTCAGTTCCAAGTTCTAATTCAGTGACCTAGTCCTGAAAGATTTGTCATATAAAGTATGATATGTGAGTAAACAGAGATATTTTAAATAAAATATAACACAATTTTATTAAATATTCTTAATGAAAGTAGAAATACTGATATGTAGTAAAAATAATTAACTCCTTTTATCTATCCTTTCTATTAATACTGTAGATAGCACCTTCTAACCATAGCTTTATAGTACTTACAGTGGCATTTCTTGCAATTTTTATAAACAAGAAAATAAAGAGTTAAAGCATTGCACATTCTTCTATCATTTGTAATGGAAACTGCTGGTGAGAAACAGGACAGCTAAGGATCATGTCCTACTGAAAGTCTTAGATGTGCCAACTTCACGGTTTCAGCAGAACAAACACACTTACAGTTACAGCGGGGACTTGGCTGAAACAAGAAATAGGTAAGGGCTCATGGGCATATCCCAGCTTGAAGTTCTATCACGGGCCCAAGTCAGTGCCAACACATCAAATGCTTGCTTTGCAATTGCAAAGCAATTTAGTCTGTTTCCTTTTAAAATCATGTGCGTAAGATACACGGTGCGTTTGCGCCCCCCCCCCCAGGGTTTTCGTGTTTGGGGGCAAGAAAGTCCTGCTTCTGGCCTGAGCTGTCGGGTTTATTGCACAGTAGCTGTTTCAGACCTGTGCGCTTATGTTTCCGAATCCCGGGAAGCTCTCTTTGCTGCAGGGCGTGCCCTGAAACACATCAAAAGAACCAAGTTCTACAAAAGAAAAAAGAAACTCGAGTAGGCTTGAACATACAAAGAGAGGAAGAAAGAGATGAGGGGGGCTGGGCGGGGCCGGAATGCAGAATGAGCTCAGCAGACCCCGGGAGTCTTCAGCACTTACATTTATCTTACTCT
>PVJX010041490.1:0-14628 GCA_004027295.1 Dolichotis patagonum
AAAAAATCAGACCCTCGAAATTCAAAGACCCAATCCAAAAATGGGCATCTGAAATGAATACACAGTTCTCAGATGAAGAAATACAAATGGCAAATAAATACATGAAGAAATGTTCATCATCATTAGTCATGAGAGAAATGCAAATTAAAACCACACTGAGATTCCATCTCACTCCAGAAAGAATGGCCAGGATAGAAAATACTACCAACAACAAGTGCTGGAGAAGCTGTGGGGAAAAAGGAACTCTTCTGCACTGTTGGTGGGAGTGTAGACATTTCAATTTTTTCATTCATCAGTTGGAATGGTTTTATTCTGTTTTGTTAGTCTATATCATGGTGATGGTATGAACACCTGTTTTGAAGAAAACAAAACATTATAACAGCTATTCCTGATTTAATAATGTCCATCTTAGAAGTCCTACCATGCTTCTATTCTTCTACTACCATTGGTTCTATCTATCACATTGTGTCTTATTGAGATTTGAATATGTGTGATAGTGTAAACAATATTTTTTATCAAAAATGAGATATTATAGTACCCATTGATCATTTTCTGTTATTTGGTTCAGAAAGCCCTGTAATTCTTTCACTCTATGCATGGTTTTATACTATTTTGTTATGTTTGATATTATTGTATTTGAAGCTATGCTCAACTATAGCAGAGAATGAGATATTGTGATAGCTACTGTTACTGTCCAGTTGTCTCAATGTAAAGCACTGTGTTGCCTATGTTGTCCTGTTCTGATCTGCTCTGTTCTGCCCTGTTTTGTTTTATTCTCTTTAAAATAAAATTTTTTTTAAAAAGGTTAGAAAAAAAACTCAATTTAAGTTTGGACATTTAAACTGCCATTAATTGTATTTTATGTTTTAAGTCTACCTAAATATCAATATATTCTTTGTTCAGCACTCAAATATTCAAGTTCATATTCTAGCACAGAAACAGATTCAGAGAAGTGTCAGGCTCTGCATTGCTAGTGTCATTTTACACAGAACTGTCTGAAAAGCTTTTCTCTCATGCAACAACCCCTGAAAACAAAGTGCTCTAATTTTAGTAATAAAGATGACAGCAAAATAGGGAAAATAAATAGTGTGATGATTGCTTCTGTAAGTAATTCTTTCTCTAAAAATAAAATTGAAAAGAAAGAAAACACTGTCTTTGGCATCTTTAATTATTTACTGGTTTTTGTATGTACATTTTCCAATTTCTTTGTTGTGAAATTAAAACTGACTTTAGATTATGCAAAACTGTTTAAATTCTACATATAGATATATTGCTTACATGTTTATAAGCTGTTTTTATTCTGGTTAAAATTTTTGCTTGTAAAAATATTATTTAAAGTTTTTATGTGCATTTAACTATCATATTGTTACTTAAAATGAATTAAATATGAACATGAATTCTTTTACATTAGATAATCTTTTAAAATTATAAGACAAATATTTAAGACAGAAAAGTAACATATTTCCCATTACACATACATTAATCAAATGAAAGAAAAATCAATTTTATGTTTTAGTTTTAAAATACTTAATGTTTTATAATACATGTATTTTTTCCTGACAAATGAAAAGAAGTTACCTGCTCACTGAACTTTGATACAAAATTATACTTACTATATTATAAATATAATAATCCTTATGAATTTAATTATATATGAAAATGTTAGGCTGTTTACTCATCATCAAAATAACAAAATTCATTTAAAAGTTCTAGAACATTTGTTTATTATAACAGTACCCATACACACTGGTTACTCCCATGCCTTCAAATTTAGCTAAATTAAAATAATTTTCACAAAAAAGTGACACAGAATTTAACATTTTTGATAGTTTGTTACGTGTAATCTTGGGCTACGATGCTCAGATATTAGTTTTTCCAGTGAAGTGTTTCTCTAAAGACTTTAACACTAAAATCAATACACTTTGAATTAAACTCAACACCTGCCTTACTATGTGAGGGTCTTATCCTGACCATTAAACTGAAGGCCTTCAGAGAAAATTACTCAGTTCTCATGAGAAAGAAGGAATTTGTGTTGAAATTGCCTTTCAATTGGAATCGGGAACCTCTCTTTTTTGGTAATGTCTCAATTCTACAGTTTTGAACTACAGATTTTAAATTTGACCCTCACCATAATATCATGAGCAAATTCCTTAAAATTTATTTACCTAGAGAATCTTAACTCTCTTTCTCCCTCTCTCTGTCTTCTCTCTCTTTGCAGAATTGGAAAGCATGCCATCCTTCAGACTATAATTAAAAACAGCAATTTCATTATTTGCTGCTCTTACTGTTAACTTGTGAGTTCTATTAGAATTGAATCAAGTCAAATCACTAAGGAAATTAATGCTAAATTTGGTGGATGCTCTAGGATAGTATCTACTATATGGCACTGAAATACAAGGTAAACAAATAGTAAAGTTTCAAATATAAAAAAATTAATTATTTTTAGTCTGGCTGTGATACAGAATGAAGCAAAAGAATATGGGTCATGGAAGATTAATTTTCTACTTGGAGAATATGAAATGTACAGTAGCATGTCAAAGAAAAGATATCTGTATGCCTTTTATCTAGATTTGCCAATTAGTAGTATCTCTTTACATACATACTCATGCTTATGTATATTTTAGTGTAAAATATAAATATTTTCATAAATAACTGCTAATCATTATTAAAATCATAAACTTATAGTTAACAAAATACTATTAATTTATACATAGTTCTTTCAAAAATTTCTCTAGTTATCCTAAAAATCTTTACATCATTTTTACCATTGTGGATTTTTAAAAAATAAGCATACACTACACTGCATTTAATTTTAATGGAGAACAATTTGAATTTATATCATGCTTTCATAGTAAGGGAGAGTAAATTAAAGTAAAATAATTAAATAGTAAAATTAAAACTTAACATTCTTTAAGTTGCTAGAAGGAAGATGTCATGGAGGATATGAGGGTAGCATAAACAATAGAAAATTCATGTTATTATTACCAGTACACATAAAGTTATGTGCTTAATGGCAAGAAATTGGCACTACTTTCTAGGTAAGTAGAAAGTAAGTTTATTTGCTGAATTCTGGGAAGCAATTCATAGAGTCCAACCTATAAACTGACTGGAAACTTTTAGAATTGTGAAAAATGAGAAAGAAAGTGATGGAAGAAATGTAAGGCTGTCTTGTACTATTGAGGGCAAACATGAGACTGAACATTTGAATTTTGTGGTGGTTACAATCTAAAGGGTGTAGATCTACTGAGGCATTATGTGGCAGCCTCAGATTGAGAACTAGAGGGTACATTTGTAGTTTCTCAATTCATGAGATTTTCCAGAGAAGCTCAAAATATAGTAGGAGAAAGGGGTAACTAAGATTTTAATGAAGGAGCTGACTGATGAAACAAGTAGCCACAGCTGGAAAGCCAGAAAACAAAGGACTAATACATAAATGTGTTGAGTGAGGTTTGCAAGGGACAAAACTAAGATAAATAATAGAAAACATAAATAGGAAATAAATACAGAGAAGGAGGAAGGGGCAAAACATACTGCTTTGAGATGTCTAAGTGAGAATAGGAACTCTCGGTAGATCAACTAAAAAAAGTATTGTAGACAACAGATCAAGACAAATGAGGTGAAAAGATGATACAATATTAGAGAAATAAGATGTGTGAATTAATACCATCAAAAAAGTACACCTCTGATTACCTTGAAGTTAACAATATGCACTATATTAGTCATTGTTAATCTCTTATTATCTTGTTTTCAAATTTTTTAATGCTGATTTTACTAATTTTTTCTCTTTAAAGTAAAAACACGAAAATTACAGAAATACCAGGACTGAGGATTTAGCTCAGCAGTGTAAGTGCATGCGTGACTGGCATGAGGTCCTGAGTTCAATCCCTGGTACAAAAAAAAAAGTCAAACAGTGGAAATAAAAAAATGAATCCCTAATGGTAGATAGAATCTGGGTGAAATTGTAATATATATTCCTTATTTTTTCAAGAAATGTTTTATATCAGCATGTAACAATTGTGCAAGTATATGAGGTGCAATGTGATGACTCAGTATACATATTTTTCTATTTAAAATAAAAAAAAATCTAATATATTATATAACTTGATTTTTTTATGTTTGTTAATAAGAGGACACCACCCTATTCAGAAAGAAAGAAAAAAATGTTTCTTGGGTGATAAAAAAAGAAAGAAAAGAAACAAGAAAAAGAAAAGAAAGAAAAAAGTAAAAAAGAAGTACAGCTGTGGCCATGAGGCTGGATGTAGATTCAGAGCTCTCCAAAGCACTTACGTGAGGTTTGAAATCCCAGGTAGAATTTGAAGTCAGCATAAATGTAGGAATGTATTTAAATCATAAGGCATAAATAGGTGTTTGATTTGTTAAATTCTGGGGCAAGTTTGTTTGGCAACAATGAGGGATTTTAAAGAAGTATTTGGTAGTGAGAATCTTAAAGAAGAAATCTCGATTCCAAACTAATTTACAAAAAGGTTGGAAAAGGACAACAATAAAGGCAGCACTGGACATCACATATGACTGAGACTCCAATTTAAATTTCTAAGGGTATGTGAGAAAAATAGTTCCCCAGAAGACAGAAAAAACCTGTCGCTTCCATTGGGCCTGGATTACCAGGACCCTGGCCTGAGCTGCCGATCACTTGCAGGGATGAAACAGACAGAGACAGAAATAATCATGAGAAACAGGGAACTGGGATGGTCAAAATCCAATGAGGACGCAGACCAAGAAGCTCAGGGAAGTGTGTATTTGCTGGCATTTCAGTGCAGGTGATGAGCTTGCTGATCTGCTGACCCTGGCAGAGCCTGTGATTGAGGAGCAAAGCAGTCTAGCAAAGCTTTCCCGACAGTAGCTCAGAGTTCAGAAGTAACCTATGCAATAGCTACTAAGACCTGATGATGTAATTTAGGTAAAATTGTACCGTCCTCAGCTTCAGTGTTCATGCAGGATTTGGGCCAGGGCTTCCCGGCTGTGAACTGGCCTCTGGCTGGCCAATGGCCTGAGAGTGATTTTCACCCAAGATGTCAAAGGGAGCCTCTCTCAGCTACATAGGCCCTGGACTTCTTCGCATATTAACATTTGCATATAATACAATAGTTGCAGCCTCTCCTGCTCAACCTCAAGGTGGTCTCCTACAGGAGAGGAGGGAAATGTGGAAAAAATAGTTCATTGGCAGAAGAACAGAGGGTGCAGAATTCACTGTAAAATGAATTTAGAAATCCATGATTTGGTTAAATGAAAAGGAATTTAAGTATGGTCAGGGGAGCAGAATAAAGAAAATCTGGAAGTAACTGGCAAATGATATACTAAACTGGCAAATTGATATACTAAAGCATTAATTAAGACTGGTAAATTTAAATTCACTTAGAATCTTTAGAAATGTCACCAGGGCTCTAAAGACCTGATTTATTCAATTAAATGCTGATATCTTGTATAGGAGAAATTAATTTAAAGATAATATACAATGTAATAACAACTATTACCTTGTTTTGAAATGTTTATTTTTATCTTTAAAATAAAAAAGATTTGATGTATTTTATAATTTTTTTGTTATTGTTGTTAATAAGAGGACACCTGCCTCTTCTGAAAGAATGAAGTGTTGTTCGGCTCAGCTATATAATTTTACACGTATTATGAGTCTGTAGATAGAGCTCAGAGTGGTTACTACATTCACTTATATTCTGAGAAATGTACATAAAGGAATCTGTGAGATATCACAGCTTAAAAGAAAGGAAGAAGTTTGGGTGCTCCCAAGGGGATGGGAGGGGATGTCACAGGGTAAACTGGGCACAGACAATTGCAGCCCAAAGGCTTAGAACAACAGACTATGAGGAGAGCAATGGATGTAAAGTACCTTGTCTGCTCTTGGGAATGATCAAATAGAGAAAAGAATAACAACCAAATAATTTGTTATCTCTCACTTGGATAGAATACAGGAAGAAACAAGGTTCTCATGGATGTAGTAATATTTTGTGTCTTGATTAAGGCACTGGTTTCAATGATGTGAAGATTTTTGCAATTTTCTAAGTTTTTACTTCTCTGGAATAAATACATAAGTGTATAACTACTCAGTCTTTTAAGAAGTGCATATGTAGTTTATTAAACTACCAAATACCATAATATCAACATTACTATACATTCCCATTACTAAAACATATGGGATGATCAGTCATACTATCTTGTAGCATTTTAATTTCTAATTGAAATGAAATGTTTCTTGCTTATTTTTTAGAATCATTCATATATCCTAGATACAAGGCTGCTTAAATAGGTAGTTTGCCAATATTTTATTCCAACATGAAGCTTATCTTATCCTCTTTACAAAGTGGTTTGAAAAACAAAATATTTTTAATTTTTTTTTAAATTTTAAAGAGAATAAAAACAAGCACAATAAAACAGAATAAAGCCAATCAAAGCAAAACAATGTAAGTGATACAAGACTTCAAAACAAGATAATAAGAAATCGACTATAGCTACCCTAATGCCTGCTGTTGTCTTCAAAATAGCTTCCCATATATTTCAACATAGTAAAAATCACACAAAACACAACAGAATAGAACCAATTAAAACAAAACAATAAATGCAATAAAGGACTTCAAAACAAAATAGTAGCAAATCCAAAATGGCTATCATGATATATCTTATTATCTTTAAAATAGCTGCCTACACCATCAGATATAATAAAGTCAAGCAAGACAAAACAGAATTAAACCTAACCAAACAGAACAATGAAAATAATACATGACTTCAAAACAAAATAATAGGGAATTAACAATGGTTATCACATACAGAAGGAGATTCTCCCTAGATGCTACATTGCATATTGTTATTCTCTGAGTAGATGTTCAGACTACAGCCTTTAGTTTGATCAACTGCAAAATCGGTGAAACACTAAACAATCTAAGCATTAAATTGTATTTTACCTCAATAGCTATCATCACTACCTGTGTTTCTCCAGATCAGCCAGGTGCTTACAGTGGCTTAGGTGGGAACAGTGGAGATTGGCTTTTCTCATCTCCCCGCTCGTGTGCCAAAGGGGCAGGCATTGGTTCTCCCCCCATCAGTGGCCAGTGCATGGTGATGACTCACAGGGAGGGCTTGCTTCTTGTTGGCTTTTCTCTTCCCCCAGAATGGTGCATACTCACGGGAAAAGACTGGCATCTGGTTCTCCCCTCAGTGGCCCTAACAGTGTCGACTCCAGGGAGGGCTTGCTTCTTGTTGGCTTCTTCTTGTCTTTCCCTGCAGTCTGAGAATGGCCAAAATATTTTAATTATAATGTACACCAACTTTGAATTCTTTATGAATTGGATCATACTTTTAAGCTGTCATGTCTAAAATTTTCTCCAACATTTTCTACATCAGGGTTTGTAATCTTAATTCCAGGAGTAATATTTAATTGATTAGTATATTTTGTGCTATGTTTTCTTCTAAAGTTTTTATACCTTTATATTTTACCACTAAATAAACAATCTATATTCAATTAAATTTGAATACAAAATGACTTAAGTATTTGTTACATAGACAAGCATTTTTCATTCTGTGCAAGTTTAATAATTGTTAAATTTATCCAAATTGTATCAAATTACTGACCTAGGTAACACCCACAAATTGTTACACATGATCTATAATTATGAAAATTCATTAAGAAAAAGAACATGTTTCTCAAACAATATATTCAATATTGACACTAAAAGTTTAGATTTATTTTATATCTAATGTGCATATTCTTAGCTAATACATTTCTCTTCATTTACTAACCCTACAAATATTTGTTGTCATTTTAACATACTAAGGAAGTTTTAGAGATAGATAAATTTTAAAGTCTAACATAAATTGTCACCACAAAGAAAATTTAAGAGAAAATAACTGTACTATAAGAATTTTAGTAATAGTTGGATATAATTAGAACGCCAAAGCAATAGAATCTCTACCAGTTGAATAAAACTAAGAAAGGATTTCGGAGGATTCAGAGTTTTTCTAGCCACCATTCTGAAGCAGTTCATGTACTCCTGTTAATTAAATGAAACAGATTAAATAAGATTTCATAGGATTATCATCTCACAAAAATTTTTTTCATAAATTAAAAAGTTTAATTGTTTGGTTATAGTGAGGTCCACAAAGAGGACAATGAAGTCCATTTGCTTTTTATTCCTCAGTTTAAAACAGACTCCCACTGTATAATCTCAAAGTTAAATTATTTATTATCCAAATGTTTGAAGTTAACTTAAATTGACCAAACAATTTAGTTCTACATTAGCTGAGATGATTGAAAACCATATACACTATTGAAGCAATACCTCTTTTTTCATTGGGTATTGATGAGATCTTGTCCACTGTTTACTGGTACATTGTGTTAGTGTTTTCAGTTTTACAGAATGTCATGGTGATAGTGCTCAAAAGATAAGATGAAATATAACTATGCCTTATCTTTATAAAGGATTCTCTAGCTAACTCTGGTTTAAATTGAGCATGAAATGAATGTATTACACTAAACCATGAAAATAAAACCCATTATAAACTAGAAACTAAACACAATGACAAATAGTTTTGGAAGCTGCAGGAGTCTCTTTGTAACTGTTTTGCTTTACTCTTTATAAACCTGTGCTGAAAAGCAATTATTTTTCTTTTCTTTTTACTATATTTATGACTTTCATATTAATGGTTATCTCCTCCATTTAATATTTATTTGAAAAACTAATTACTTTTTAATATCTATTGATTTCATGACCACAGTTAGTGTTTGTCTTTTGCCTGTCTTTTAAAAATTTTTGCAGTATGATCTGATTTTGTCATAAAATAAAGCAGTTGATAAGGCATTAACCACATAAAATTAAACTTGTATTCCTTGGTAACATAGTGCTCTATTATCACCTGGGAAAATAAACTTCTTGTGATTTTTTCCTATTATTGAAATTCTTATTGTTGTGGGCATGTGATTAATATTTTGCAAGTAATATACCACTGTTTTTGTTCTTTATGTAGTAGATTTGAATATAAGTAATATATTTGGGGAGATCATTCATTTTGAATAATTAATTGTTAAGAAATAAGTGAATATATATAAGTGAATTATATTACATATATACTATATATTGTAATGTATTATATATTATTATATATATATAATTTTTTTTCTTTTTAAACAGTTGAAATTGTTCTATTTTCTTCTAAAACTTGCTTTGTGAAATTCGTTACAGAGCTGTATAAATCAACCCCATTAAGAGTATAGATGAAGACAGGTTACTTGCCTACAACAAAGCATATATTTTTGGAAAACATTGTTAATTAGTCAAACATCTATCAGAAAAATTAGGAAAGGAAAATGGCCAGTCTTACTTCATAATCAAAATAAACACCAAAATGATTATACAAAAAGAAATCTAATATATTTATATTTTAAATATGAAGAAATATTATGATAAATATTGACCTTTTTCATTCCCCATGAAAAAAGTCATCACTATTTAGGGAAAGAACCCAAGAGATGCATGAAAGAGCTGAATTTATGGCCAGCGATTTAGCTCAGCGGCATAAGAGCGTGCCTTGTAACCGCATAGTTGTGAGTTCGATCCCCAGTAAAATAAACAAACAAACAAAACAAAAAACTTGAATGTGCTAACAAAAGGCAGGAGGAAACTCTATCTAGATATGAGGTCTAAGTGAGCTAAAAGGACATCTGAAACAAAAGGCACTGGCTCTTTCTCTGCTGTTTGATTTCATGCCCACCATAATTTGAGTCATGTCACCCTGTCTTGGAGCCAGTTGATTATGATCTGAGACCTCTACAATGTCTAATCCAAGTGAAATTTTCCTCCTTTAACTTTTGGCATCCAGTATTTGGTCTCAGTGATAAGAAAAGTTACAAAGATAACATTTGCTACCAGAAGAGATGTATCATGGTGTGAGTATAGCTGACTCATTGGTTCGAAAACCTTTGCACCTGGCTTGTGGGAAGAGTTTGGAAAGGTTTGGAGATGCTGGGTCCAAAAGCACAGCTGAAAAGCCTTAGGCTGTACTTGACAGGAGATGCTGGCCAGAGCTCAGAATATATGAGGGCTGACATAAATCCTGCTGGTAAGGACAAGATTAGGGAGTTTTCTACTGGAAAGAAGGATTGCATTGGCTGCTGGAACCCAAGCAACGTATATTATACCTTCATAGTAAGTTTGTCTGCATCTTGCCCGTCCAGATTTTTTGACTGATACAAACATCAAAAGTGGCAAGATCAATATTACAGGAAAATAATTTCATGGCAATCTAATATTTAGACAGTGGCATGGCTGTTGAGGAGGGCTTTTAGCAGATTTTTATTTAGAATCAAGAGCAAGGAGCCCAGCAGAATGATTCAAAATGTGAGTTTGGTGAGAAAGGAAGCTATAGTAAAGGTACAACCTTTAGAGGTAGAACGAAAGACAAACTGGTTACTGAAAATACAAGCAAGAAAAAATTAAGCATTTCAGAACAAGACAATAGGAAAGAATCCCAAGGACAGCGCAAGAACCAACAGGACTTCAGATCTTTCAACTAAAGAGTTGCAAAGGAAAAGATTTGGCTTTGAGAAGACAGCGCCAGAGCACTACATTCCAGAGAATCAGTGACCTAGGGAAGTTGTTACTTGGGATATGGTTCATAAGAGAGTATATCTATGGCTGAAATTATCCAGGATGTCTGGGTACTATTCCATCTGTTGTTCTAACTTGGCATTGTACATGTGGTACTGGATTTAGGTGCATGCAGAATAAAATAATTATGGGGTCAGGAAGGCTTTCACCCAGATTTTTTGAGGCCTGGAAGGCCAGGAAGTGTGACATTGAGAGGGTAGTGTGTGAAGATACAAGTCGAAGTCAAAAGTACAGTGGGGCCCACCAAAATTTGGAGAAGTCAGGAAAGCAGATAGATCATCTGAGATAAACTGCAAGAAGATAGCAGAACCAGCCCAAGAGAGAAGCTGTGGAAACAAAATGCCCCGACACTGCAGTGCAGTAGGGACAGAAATACTTGAGCTCTTTGAAGTTTGAAGTATTGCCAGAGAGTGTCTCAAATGCTGGACATGGAACTGCAGGACTTACTGTTCTCTTGCTGGCTTTTGAACTCATTTTGGTTCCATTCCTTTATATCTTCCTACTTGAAACTTTTGGATTGGTAATTTTTATCTTGTGTTAGACATGGACTAAATGCCCTTTGCATATATGAATGAACATGAGTTTTTGGGTAGCTGGGATAAAACGTTATGGTTTGTGTCTATATATCCCCCCAAAGCCTCATGAAATCATAGGTAGAGTTTTTCAGAGGCTACTGAATCTAGAGTACTGATTTATGGCTGATTTATGGTGCAATGCTAGGGTTTAGGGTGTTAAGATTAAGAGTGAGTGATTGCCAAATCAGGCCACTGATTGGTTTGGAATTTCTGTAATCCTGGTAGCCTAGATAGAATATGAAAGGGTCAGAAAAATGCCACTAAGCTCTCTTTCTTGCTTGCTACCTTTTTCCTGCCATGAACTGTTTCTCCTCAATGATCCATACTTGCCAAGCCACCATGCCTTTGATCCGGCTGACTATGAACTGAAACTCTACAAACTGAAAGCCAAATAAACCTTTCATCCTTTAACTTTGGGTGTTGCATATTTCGCCTCAACAGTGAGAGACACAATTATGCAACTAGCTATATAGATATTTAACATGCATTCAATCCTGGGTGTTGGCTGTAGAACAATGTAACTTGCATATATATGATACTTGTCAGATTATTACCAGTGATGACTTTATTTAACAATTGCATGTGAATTAATTCCTATGATAGGAATATACACTGAAGCAGAATTGGCAATATCTGTTTTATATAATTCAATAAAATTTTTCTTATTTTGTAAGATTTGCAAAGAATTTTTGTTGAAGGAGGCAACAACTATAGTAGAATGCAAGGACTATCTTGTTCTTAGGGAAAAAAAAAGTGTCTTTATAATCTCCTAAAACTAATTTACATATAAGGCCTTAAAATTATAGCTTGAGCTCTTAAAATACTTTACAGTGATGATATCCTTTTTCTGACATATGAGGAAGAATCCTAACCAGAGTTACATTTTATGATCTAAAATTGGTTGCTGGACTTAGCAGTCTGCCATATTCTTAGACTAAGAATTGTAGATTAAGATCCAATTCTGTAAGACAGACCAGGTCAATAAATAATAAAAGGTTCTCAGAAATATTAATAATTGATAAATATTTTTAAAGGTTTCTAAATTAAGAAATCAAGAGAAAAATTGGAATTGAAAAGAGTTACAAACCATTCTTCCTCTCAAAAGATTTTACTTTCCCTTGAAGAACTTCAGTCAATTCAACAAAACCAAACAAAGTGATTAATACTCTTCTAAAATAGGATCAAAGTAAGGGAACATAAAAGAGGGTACAGCAGATCAATATGAAATTACAGCAAAACTTATGGGTGATTGAAATGTTTAAAATGTGGTTGAGGAAAAATAAGTACACATTACATAGAATTATATCTATTGGAAATTTTACCAATCCAAGCAAGAATAACATATGCAAAGTTCAAAAGACAAGAAATTTATTTTAAAATAGTCCTAGGAAGACAGGAGGGGAACAAAATTAATTGCATAGGGGAGAAACCATAGAGATTAGAGGCTGACAAGGACCTGTGAGATATTCAGTGCTTTGTTATAAAATGAGTTTATCTTTAAAAAATAGGGAATACATAAGTAATAACAAACATTTTAAAATATATTAATCCTGTAATTTGATGATATGAAATGACACTTATTTTCATGTTTAAGAAAACCACAGATGGCCAGGGATTAAACTCAGTGTCTCAAGTGCCTGCCTGGCAAGCATGAGGTCATGAGTTCGATCCCTGGTACCAAAAACAAAACAAAACACAGATTTAAGGACATAAAATATTAAAAGTAACATCTACATATAAAAACAAGTATGCTAGCCTTTAAAATTATTTATAAAAGATGAAATCATATTTAATATTAAAGTTAGGTAGAAATCTAAGTGTTAATAACAATATCGAAACAAACACACATAAAATACAAAATGTTCAATAAATCAATTTTAGAGTGTGCTAGCAATAAGAGTAACATGGAAAGATTGCTACCAGACAGTTAAATATAACAAGCAAGCTCAAGCAGAAAATTAGATGCTGTCTTAAGATAAAATAAACAGAAGTCATATTGAGTTTAAATTAGAGAATTTAGTAAAAGATTTGTGGTCACCTCTGCATTTAATGTAAGTCACTTGTGTGACTTACCTGAGTAATGAGTTAAAGGGATCAATACCTCTGTATTGGAGAAAAATTTTAGCATGTTGAATGTCTTATGTACAAAATATGATGTATAAAATATAGGATATATGCACATTCTTATTTTGTATAAAATGAGAAAATAATAGCAGCATTTCTTAGAAAATCAGTATTAAGAGAAGCATTTAAATAAACTTCTCAAACATTTTGTGGAACTATTAGTTAACTTACTCGTATTCACAAAAAGTAAAGCAATATTTACTAAAACTGTAAAGATGAAGGTGAAACCAAAGATTCACAGATAATATGACAAGAAGTCTGGTAAACTAAAGAATATCAATTTATGTTTTGTGCTAATGTCAAGGAAAAATATGAAATGTCTGAATGAACAGATTATGCCTAGCACAGTCTTCTAAATTCTCTATTTTTTACTGTTCCTAAGTTATTTGCAACTTGTCAGTAGTAGAAAATACAAAGACTGTTATCCATTGACACACAAGTTGTTTTGAAGGTAATTTAGTTGTTTATTGCCCCAAATGTTTGTTAGTTTTTTTTTCCTTTGTTTCCACTTATAAATATTTTCACCATGTTTATCTTCCTGTATACTGGATTATTCAGTGAACACAGTTGCAATACTCAACTATTAAATCATTAACTACCAAAATGTTTCTGTTCATCTTATATATTTGTATGGCAAACATTTTTTATTTTACTATTTTTATCACTAGATATTGCAATAGTAAAATATATGAGCAATAAACTGTTTTAATTCAAATGATATTTCAGACACAATGGAATAATATATTTAACAATTGTTAATAAATTGTTAATAAATAATATTTATTAACAATAAATCTTGCTTTATGGCTGAAGAAGTGGTCATTTTCACTCGAATGTTAATTTTGAAATCCTCTGGAATATCATGCTGCAAGAGCATTATACTTAGGGGGATCTTCTGAATAGTTAATAAACTAGCCATTTTACAAATAAATGTCAAAAGAATGGCCAGAGATGATCTTGGGTCTATAACATGCATTCATAACTAGGGATATTAAGAAGTGGCTGGACCATGGGTGTGTGATACTGGGATTAAGGTGTGTGATGGATAAACCGGTTTAGCATAGTTCTGGGTGTGGACAATGGAAGCCGCTCCTTGAGTGTGGGTGGCACCAATCCACAGCACTGCAGTCTGGATGAAACATGAAGGGACAGAAAGAAGACAGCCTCCATCACTTTGCCATTGCTGCTTCCCGCCTCCCTCACCCTGGACTGTCACCTCTGCCATGCCCCCCAGCCTCGGAGCCAGCTGACTACAGACTGAAATCTCTGCATATCATGAGGCAAAATAAACCTTTCTT
>PVJX010041491.1:0-14628 GCA_004027295.1 Dolichotis patagonum
AGAGTTTCTGGTCCCAAAGAGACAGCCTGAGATGCTGCTTTCTGGGAGACTTCCTGGGGGTGAAGGGCAGGGCTATGGGCCCAAACAGACCCAGCCCAGATGCCGATCTCCAGGCAGTTCCCAGTCCCAAAGAGTTGCGCTGAGATGCAGGTCTGCGCAGACTTTCGATCCAAACAGCCCAGGCCACTCTACGGGTCTGAGACTTTCGGGTCCCAAAGAGACAGGCCAAGATGCTGCTTTCTCAGAGACTTCCTGGGGGTGAAGGGCGGGGCTACGGGCCCAAACAGCGAAAACTATTATTTTTGTATATTGATTTTGTATCTTGCTACTTTACTGAATTCATGTCTCAATTTTAATAGTCTTTTGATTTAGTTTTTCAGCTTCTGTTTGTGTAGAATCACATCATGCAAACAGGAGCAATTTGACTTCCTCCTGTCTTATTGCATGTGATTTCTTTCTGAATTACTACGACTAGAATTTCTAGTACTATAGTGTATAAGAGTTTTAAGAGTATGCCCCCTTTTCTTATTCCTGATCTAAGAGCAAATATTTTTGACATTTTCTTCTTTCAACATGATGTTGTTTATATGTTTCTCATATTTGGCCTTTAGTATATTTTATAGGTTTCTCATAGCCTATATTATGTTTTAGTTTGATCCATTTCTACTTAATTTGTTCAGGGGTTTATCATGAATGCATATTGAATATTTTAAGTTGTTTTTCTGTATCTGTCAAGCTGATGATATTGTTATTCTTGCTTCTATTTCTGTGATTATTGCCAATTTCCCTCCTTCTCTTCGGGGTGTGTTTGCAAATTTCCTTATACTGCAGTCCCAGAATTAAAACTCTCCCATTACTCTTGAGTTTTAGGGATTTTGTTTATACTTAACTACTCTTCCTGGATTTGACCCTAAGTTTGTTTTTACATTTTAAATGAATTTTATTTGTTTTCTCTGTAATAATACGCACACTGTGTTTTGACTTCATTGTATGGCATAGGTCATATGACAAAAGCTGAAAAACTTCATCTCCCACAAATCTACTGACACACATCTATTTCAAAACAATGTTAAATGTCTCATTGATATAATTTAATAGAATATTACACCACAATAAAATTTACAGTATATTTTGAAATAGAATTACTTTCTATTCACATTAAAATTAGATCATGTAATCCAAAGTGTTTTATCTCTTAAAAATATGGCAATCCCATTGCATTGGACATTTTCCTTTCTTCCTTTTCAATTCTTCTTCCCTACCACCTCATGTGATTTAAATTTTAAGATTAAATTCTGCTGTTTTTTAGGTATAATCTTGGAATTGTTTGCTTGTTTGCTTTCATAATTCTGGAGGTATTTTAGTGGAAGAATTCATTGTTTAATAGTAACATGAGATCTCCAGAGCTCACTCATTTTACTTCTGACTTGACACTCTTTGGCTAGTTTCTCCCCCTGCCAAACACACCTCCTTTACCTCGTGCAAACAAGTATTCCATTCTCAGCTCCTGTTTGACATTATGTTTTGTAAGTGAGATCCTAAGCTGAGTTACTTCAAACTCAAGAGCTGAGACTGAGTTTGGTGGGCCTCTTATTCGAGGCAGGGGTAGTACTGTTTCCTACCAGGAAACTTAGCAGATGGTGGTGGCAACAGGACCTAGACCTAAGGAGGCTATGGCTGATTTGACAGAGAACAGGGCTGTTTTCAGGTCTTTAGGCAGGACCACTGTAAACAAGCTGCCATCTGGGCTTGGCTTGCTTACTGAAAAGAGCCTTCCTTAGTCTTTGGCTATTCCATATTTTCACAACTTGCCCAGATGCCCAGGCTTCCTAAAAGGCACCCCCACCCATTCATGGCTGCCAAATTACTGTTGTGAAGGATTCTGAGAGCTGAGCCTCCTGATCGTCCATCCTGCTAACTGACTGCGTTTTGGAAAATGGAAAATAATTGTCTTGTAAAATTTAACTAACATGCTTATAGACCTGTAGCCACTGCAGGAACTCACACAAACTTTACTATTTAAAATGACAGTTTAAAATATGAGTTTCAAAAATAAATAAAATATGAGTTTAATTACAAAATAATAACAATGCAAAAAGGGTATTAATTCCAGCAGAATTACTCAAATCACATCTCAAGTAGGTATATAAGATCACTATGAAACTGAAATATTTTCAATTAGTATGATTACTACATCTAGAAATTAATGTGGCAAAAATAGCTTTGAGGTTGCTTTTTTAAAATAAAAATATTACCTATAAGCCACGATGCCTTCCTTTTAAGTGTGTCTCTCAGTGGTTTTAGTATGTTCAAAGTTGTGCAGTTGCACCCCTATCTAATTTCATGTTTTCTTTGCTACAGAAACCCCATTCTCAACCACAGTCACTCATTTGCCACCCTCTTGTAGTCTTTAATATACTTATGTCTGTATGAATTTACTTATCTGGATGTTACATGTAAATGCCATTGTACAGCACATGGTCTTTTATGTAAATTCTTTCACTGATGCATTCTACTGTTGAGCTATTATGAATAATGGATATTATGAACATTAGTGTGTAAGTATTTGTGTGAGCATGTTTTCAGTTCCATTGTGTATACACCAAGTAGAGGAATTAATTGGTCCAGGGTATATCTAGGTGTAAGAGTTAGAGAAACTCTGGTTTTGTTTTAAAGCAACTTCAACATTTTTGTCTCTACCAGCAAGGTAGGTTCTAATGTTTCCACATCACCATGGAAACATTCTAGTGGTCATGAAGTATTATTCCACTATGGTTTTGACCTACATTTCACTAATGATTAATGTTGCACAGCAGCGGATTTTAATTTACTGACTGATATATCTTATTTGAGAAAATGTTCATTTAAATAATTGAGTTATTTTTATTCACATTGTTGAGTTAAAAGTGTTCTTAACAGGTTCTAGACCCATGGCCTTAACGGATGAATAATTTGCAAATACATGCTCCTATCTTGTAAGTTGTTCTGCTTTCAATTTTGTTAAGTATGTTTGTGGAATATAACAGTTACATTTGCTTTGGGGGCTTGATACATTTATAAATTATATCTTGGCCATTTTAGATCCCTTTATGCCCTTTTCTTGATCGTTTTTCACATTTCCAAAAATTCTACCTCTTTGCTTCCTGACATCTGTTCCTTATTTTATTCCTCATTTAAATTTGAGTTTTGAGATCAACATAGTATAATTTTCTGATGTCCAGTTTATATTTGTCAGTTTCATAACTGAGGAACCACTGCCTATTTCAGAGTCACAGAGATCAACATCTAAGCGTTTTACAGTTTTAGCTCTTATATTTTGATTTAGCTTTCATATATGGTGTGAAGTAGAGTCTACTTCATGTGGGTATCTGGTTTTGACAGTGCCATTTGTTTGAAAGACTCTTTACTAATTTGGATTTTCCAGCTCCTTTGTCAAATATCATTTGCCCATCAAAGTAGGGATTTGTTTTTGTGCTCTGTTTTCCTCAAGATCAGTGTTTACCTTATGCCAATAACAGCACTGTGACTATTGTAGCTCTTAGTGAATTTTGAATTCAGGAAATCTGAGTCTATCTGTCTTTTTCAAATTATTTTAGCTATCTTCCATCCCTTGCATTTCCACATGAATTTTATGATCAGCTGTTCTACATCTAAAAACGGCTCTTGAAATTTTGATCGAGATTACTTTGAATTTGTAGTTAAATTTATTGTGTATTATATTAATGTTATTAAGACTTCTAATCTATAAATGTCTTTCCTTTACCTTTTACCTTAGATCTTTAATTTCTTTCAATGATGCTTTGAATTTTTCATTGTACAAGTGTTGTAACTTCTTTGTTATATATACTCTTGGGTATTTTATACTTTCATAGGAGAATTACTTTCTTAAATTCATTTTTGGACTTTTCTTTGAAAGTGTATAAAAATATAATTTATTTTATATATTGATCTTGCTCCTAACAGCTTTGTTGAAACTATTTATTAACTCTAATAAAGTCTGTGAATTTCTTAAGTTTTTATGCATCTATAGTCATGCCATCTGTGAACAGAGAAAATTTTATGTATTTCTTTTCAATATGGACACTTTGTATTCATTTATTTTGCCTAATTGCCCTGGTTATAACTTCAGGAAAATATATAAAAATAATTAGAGTGCACATCCTTACCTTATTCTTAATACTCAGGGAAAAACATTCTTTCATTGCTATGTGTAATGTGAGCTGTGGGTTTTTCACATGTGGTCCTTAACAGTTTAAGTTCTCCTCTATCAGGCTCCTGGGCTTTTTATCTCGAAACAGTATCAGTTATGTCAAATTCTCTTGTATTTGTATCTATTCAGACATAAGCTTCTTTTACTATGTTGTTCAAACATTTAAAAAATTATCAGATGTTAAACTATCTTTATGTCTCTAGAGCAAATTCCACGTGGTTCTGGTTTGTAATTCATTTTCTATGTTGCTAGATTCAGTGTGGTAGTATGTTATATGGAGCACCAGAATTTGACCACTCTAAACATGGTCATGGTGAAATGTGTTATAATTTCCTCCCCATGAAAAAAATCAGTAATTTCATATTATTAACTGTGTACAGTCACTGTTACCAATTCTAGCATCTCACGTCTTACAATTTGTCCCAGCATTGTTTCCCTCTGTTCTCTGACTAAAACCCTTGATTACCTGGTCTTTTGTTTTTTTTTTTTTGAGGGTGGTGGAGTTCAGGAATTGAATTCAGGGCCTCATATGTGCCAGGCAGGCACTGTACCACTAAGCTAAATCCCCAGCCCCTGGTTACCTAGTTTGGTGGATGGCTGTAACCAGTTCCTTCAGTGACATGCTGGCAACCAAGAACCAAACATACCAGAGACTTATGATGTAAAAATTGCAAAATGTAAGAGTTACCCAGTTGTGAACATTTTCATAGCACAATGTATAGAGATAAGTGAGGTCATTTTAGTTTGTGCTGCTTAGTCTGTGAGTAGCTGATAAACAACAAGCTTGTTTCTATTTGTGGAGGCTGGAAGTTAAAGATTAAAGTGTCAGTGTGATGAGGTTGTAGTGAGGGCTTTCTTCAGAAGACTGTTGACTTCTTAGAACTTCACATAACAGAAAGAACTAACCTCTATAATTTCATCTTATAAGGGCATTAATGACATTTGTGAGGACTCTACTCTCATGATCCAGTTACCTTCCACAGGCCTCCATAACCAGATGCCACCATATTGGGAGTTATGATCAGTATATGTATTTTGAGGGGATATATTTTGTCCATCCTGTCTATAAGCTCCTAAACTTTATGTTCTCACATGCAAAGTACATAAACCCATCCAAACAACCCCTGACCCCAGTTCTTTCCAGCATCAATTCTAAAATCTAAAGTTGAAACTTTCATATAAATATTATCTAAGTCAAATGTGGGTAAGAGTCAGGAGGCAATATCCAGAAACATCTTTCTCCAGCTGTGAACCCACAAAACTAAGCTATATGTTTGCAAATTCCAGTGTCTTGGTTACTTTTCTCTCATTTCTGGGACAAAATATCAGACACCCAAAATGAAAGAAGGAAAAGTTGATTTAGCTTACAGTTTTTAGAAGTTTCAGTCCACACTCAGCTGATTCCAAGGCAGGGTGGCATGGCTAAGGGACAACTGGTCGTGGCAGCTGCAGCAAAACTGAAAACCAAAACTGAAAAGAGCAGAGCAAAAGGGGCAAGGTGGAAAGCATGCCTTTTTCCCTCCGTTATATTGTATACTGGCTACTTGCCCCTGGGCTGGTGCAACATTCCCACTGCCAATCCCAGAGCTAGACAACAAATGAATCACAAATGTTAGACTTATCTGCCTTCAAAAGGACCACCCCCATGACCACATGAGGTTTTGGGGAAACTTTAAACACAAACTATAATAATCCAGCCTTGAGACCCCAAAGACTTATGCACAGACTTTATGCAAAAGACATTTAGTCCATCTCCAAGAGTTGCTGAAGTCCTAAAAGTTTCAGCATTGCTGAAAAGTCCAAGTCTAAAGTCTCTTCTGAGTTTTACAGCACTCTTAGCTGTGAACAATTGTACAAATGAAAAGGTAGTTAAACACTTCCAACATTCAATGGTACAAGATAAAATTTTCCATTCCAAAAGGTACAAATGGGAATACAAAGGAATGGAAGCAAAGCAAGTCCAAAATCCAGCAGGGCAAACATTAAGTCCTGGAGTTCCATGTGGAATAGCTGAAGAAGTCTGCGGTAAATTGTGAACTCCAAAAGGCTTGCGTGACTCCATGCTCATGGCACTTCCGGTGGCTGTAGCTCCTGGAGCTTCTCAGGCCTGCTCTGTTCAATCCTTTGCAGCTTTCCTTAGATAATCCATGGTCCTGACTTTTCCAAACTTCTGGGGCCTCTATTGCACAACTGGCTTCACCCTCACAGCTTCACACACTGCCCTTTCAGGCACACTGCCTGGCATCTCAGGCCTTGTTTTTGATCTGGTCGTAAATCTTTTTAACCTCAGAACTCTTGCATTTTGCATGCACCTAAAACCATGCTGCATGGATGATGCAAAGGTCTGCTGCCAGTTGGAGCAGTAGCCAAAAGTTCTTCTCTCTTGACTGTAGGAATCAAGTGCCTGGATTGCTGTGCATGCTGAATGGGGTTCTGAGGAGCAGATTCCCTATGAAACCACCATTCTGGAACCTGGTGCAGCTATTTCCATTTTGAAACTTGTGTGGCCACTGCTGCCATTCTGGAACATGGGACTCTGTGGCTTTGTCCTGAAAGCAAAGTCTTTCACTTCTGCAGTTTTGAGTCCACAAAGGGTGGAGACATGCTTCTGTTTCCCATGATGCCTACACACCATCTTTTCTGTTCTTCTGTAGCTTTTCAGCAATTGAGATCTCAGCTCCATCTGTATAGTCCACAACCTTACTGGAGCTTTTCTCCTGGCCAGACTCGCAATGTTTTAAATCACCTCGCTGGGTTCTTTGCTCTTGATTTGCAACATAAATCTGGCTAAAAGCCTCAAACCATAGCAATGCCACCTTCTCAACATTAGCCTGCCTTGAAATTTCTTCTGCCAGGTCAATTAGTCCAATGTTTTTAATCTTAGACTCAGACAAAATCTCTGGAAAAGGAGCAAAATGCAGTCAAACTTTCTGCCAACCCATAATAACACATTGTCTGGAGTCCAACAGCCAATGCACTCCTTTTTCCCAGAAGAAAACTACTGAGCCTGGTCTTTACTGGTTTTCTGATCTTCTGAGCTCTGACCAGAATCTGACCAGAGCAGCCTAAGGCATTCCAGGGCTACTCTTTTAGGAAACATTTCTGAATTTTCCCAAACTCTTCCCACAAGCCATCCCCAAAAGCTCTTGAATGATATGGTCAGGTACAGTCACAGCAAAGACCCCACTCCACTGGTACTAAATTCTGTCTTGGTTCCTTTTCTCTGTTTGCTGGGATAAAATACCTGACACCCAACATTAAGGAAGGAAAGTTTCATATGGCTCACAGTTTATGGAGATGTTGGTCCATAATCAGTTGGCTCTAAGGCAGGGTGTTGTGGCAGAGGGATGACATTTCATCGTGGTGGCAGATACCAAAAGAAACAAGAGTGAAAAGGGCAAAAGGGAAAAGCATGCCTCTTTCTCTCCCTTATACTTTATGCTGGCTCCCTGCCTCTAGGCGAGTATAACACTCACACCAGCAATCCCAGCACAAGACAATGAACCAATCCCAAATGCTAGACTCAGCTGCCTTCAAAAGGCCTGCCCCCTTGACCATATGCAGCTTCGGGGGAATATTTATTTATTTGTTTATTTTTATCTTAAAGAGGATAAAACTGAGGAAAATAAGACAGAACGAAACTAAAAAAAAAAACTAGTTTAAGTGATACAGGACATCAAAACATGAAATCAGCCATTGCTACCTTAATGCCTTTTGTTTTCTGCAAAATAGCTGCAGATACCTTCAGACATGGTAAAAATCAAACAGGACAGAAGACAGTAGAAAAAATAAAAACAAAACAATGAATGCAATAAAGGACTTCAAAATAATCTAATAGTCAGTCCCAAACAGCTACCATAATATGTCTTGCTATCTTTGAAATAGCTACTCATGCCATCAGATTTAACATAATTAAACAAAAAGAAAGAGAATAAAACCCAACCCAACCAAACAATGAAAATGATATGGTTTTCAGGAGGGGATCGCCTCCTGATGAGGCCTTGTTCTCTCTGACTGAGGTCTGAGAATGTTGCTGACTCATGAAAGAGGCTTGGGTCTGGCTGTCCCCATTCTGGCAATGGCCCTTGTGTGTCGCTGGTTTCCAGGCAGGGATCAAGTCCTTGTGGGGCCTGGTTCCTTCTCCCTTCAGTCCATGAATGGCACTGACTCATGGAGAGAGGCTTCGCTTTGGGGGAACACTTAAACACAAACCATAACAGATAGGCACAGGATAGACATCAGTATTCAAAAAAGGAAAAATAGGAAAGAAGAAAGGGATGATAGAGCCTAACGAAGTCCAAAGTTCAGGAAGGTGAGCGTCTGGAGACATTAAGGCTCAAGAACAATTCTCTTTGGCTTTTAGTCTTTCCTCTAACCCTGCTAGGACAGTTTTCCTGCTTTTTGGATCCAATAAGGAGGCCACTTTCCCCTTACAGTCCAGCAAGGTGTTGTTCATGCTGTGACTATCTACTGGCCCCACTCTTACTGAGGTCCCATCCATAATGTAGTTTTCTGTTGAGGTGAAGCTTGTGTAGCCAGCATTCTGTTTGATGCCTCTGCCCCAGCAGCACCCCTGGATATTATTTTAGTCAAGGTGGAGGTAGCCAGGGCCCTGCACCCTGGTGGGAGCCTTCTGAGTTGCTGTGTGCCGACTTACATCCTTTCATGGCAAAAGAGAAGTGACTGGCTTCTTCTTAGAAGATCATTAATCTCATTCAGAGGAGTTCAACCCTCCTCATGTAATTATCTCTTAAAGGCCTAATCATCAAATACCACCAAGTTGGGATTAAGATTCCAACATATGAATTTGAGGTGATGCATAAAAATTTAGACTATAATAGATAAAACAAAGCAAAGCAAGAATCATGTATATACACAGGTTTTATTTTGTTTTCATTCAGGTTGCTTTCCCATGGACCAGATAAGTAATGAAAAATCATGATTCAGCAAGTAGTTTTTGTCCTTAAAATTTTTTCATGGATGGTCCATATATATGATTTTTGCTTAATATTATAAAATTCTACATGCAGTCCTATGTGGATTCCATTAGATTGTGTCACTTCAAATGTGGTCCTAGTTTGATACTTTCTCCCAGATAGCTAATGAACACAACAGAATTTAAATAATTAATTTAATGTCATTGGTGTCTGTCAAATTTTGACCCCCAAATGCCTTTTGGTAATCACTGCAATGTTATCACATTAAATCCCTGAACATCAGCTTAATTACATTCAGAATTATATTATTACAAATGTTGTTTTATCAACATTTTACCAAATTCCCCCCAAATTTTAATTGTACTTTCAAGCTGATCATCCAGAAAATATATTCAAATTTTAAACACTCAACATCATTACAATATCACTCTCATATTCCAAGTCAAGAGAAGGTACTTATTCTTGAGACTGTTCTTCTTTATTAAATTCTATTGTTTATAATTAATCCTCACCATACACATATGCCCTAAGCAGGTTTTATGAATATATGCTTGAAAAGGGGGATACTTTGACATATACATTCCACAACATGTTCCCTTCAAACTTAAAAATACATGATGGATGTAGCTTAACATATTTCAGCACTTAATATTACTTCTTAATACCATGTCATTGTTATCAAGCTGGTAATTGGAATTCTACTGTATATTTTATATTCATTTTGTAGCCTATAATTTAGATTGCTGTTTGTACAGTAACTGCAACCATAATTGATACATTACAGATTTCTTTCATAGTACATCAAAGTCATCTATGTGGGTTCTATCCCGTATTTAAAATTTAGCTTTACAATCCATGCAACATATATCCAAATGTAGTGTATGATGTAAAATTTTGACTAATTACCTCAAGTTAGTTCACACTTCAGAAAGGCCACATTTTCCCACCATTAATATGTCAATTTTTCTTTGATGTTATCATTTTAATTATCATTCCTGTGCTATATTTTGTAGTCTACAGTCACAAATACCCTTACAAGCTTTTGTTTTGAGATTTTTTTTATAATCCCATCTATTGAAGATTTAAGGCTACGGTTTAAACTCAGTTTCAAAATTTCTAACATTACCCAATGTAGACTTGTAACTCATTTGCTATATATGTAATATGTTTTCTGAGAAAATGAACTTCAATACTGGCTCTTCTGAAGACAGAGAGAGAGAGAGAGAGAGAGAGAGAGTGCGCGCAAGGTTTGTTCTCCTACAAAGTTGCCCTTTCAGTAAATCCCTCAGTAAATTTTGTTGTTTTCTTTATACTGGTCCTAAATAAGTCTTCACAGCATATGGAGTGATTTTTTTCTTAGTATTGTGAATTATTTCTAAATTGGATTATTCATTCAAAGGGTTGTGATAACATGAAAACTGTGATTTTTTTCTGCATTTGTTTCTTAATGCCCAACTCACTAAAATGTTTAACAGTGCTCAAGGTATGAGAGGCTTGAATTTCACATATCACTTAGGAATGTAAAAGATACTCATGTGTTTGCGTCATGAATTTGAAAATAAGCATTTCACAGTGTCTAAATCAATTCTACACAGCATGCTAAAATACCAGAGAGTTCATGTATGGGATGAAGATTTGTCATCCCTCTAAAATAGAAAAGTAATGTATATATGATCATAAATACACTTTCAAAATAGAGAGATCTTATCAGACCTTCAGTGTCTCTAAGTCAGAAGATAAACACAAGTATATCATGCTTTTAAAATACATGCATATGTTGTCTTTTGAAATATACAATGACACCTCAGTTTACAAGCTTAATTTGTGTTATGATTTTGGGGAAGATGGCTGTGTTTGTATTTGTTTGGGGAAGATGTCTGTAGTTGCATTTGTTACCTGATGTGGAGTTTGCAAACAGTAACAAAACTTTGTTGACCATTTTTGTTTGCCGATAGAATAGTTTGCAGAACCAAGTTGCATGAACCAAGGTATTACACTCTCATTAGTTTGCATTTTTAATGCATCAAACTCAATAATTCCCTCAAAATTCCCTCAAAAATATATAATGTACGTCATAGCCCTTTAGGAATCAGTTCTGTGTCATTGATAACTTTATTACTTCCTTCAAGTTTGTCCTTAACTGTAGCCATCCTAAGTGTTCCTATGAGTTGACATTCCCACCATACTCACACCAGTCTTGTTCAGTTTATTCTGATTTACTCATTTTGCATCACATTTATCTGTTGATTTTTTTATGATCCCTTCCATCACTGGAAATAGAACATACGGAGAAATAAACAGAGCCTAGTAGAGAAAGGCTTTCACACTCTGTGTGAAAATTATTTTTTCTGGCACATAGTCAGTACTCATTAAATGAGTGCTAAATGAAAAAAATAAAAAACAAAACAATACAGTCAAGCAGCTAACAAGGATGATTGTACACTGTACCCACATCTTGGATAGTGGACGTATAAATTCTTCAAAGTTTCATGCATGGAATCAATTTCCATGATAACATAATCTTTTCTGCTTTTAAGTATCTTTTCAATTTGTAGGATGTTTTCCATATTACAAAAAATGGTTTAATTCAAACATCAGTCCTTTCACATGAAATCGAGATGGCATGTGAGTCCCTGGATTGTTATATATAAAAGGATATCTGTAGGACTTGATCTGAGAGAAAACCTTCATTAAATGACTTGATTGTCATTTGATTATCATTCACATTTTACAGTTATCTTCACAAAAAGGAGGCCTTTCTCTCTTCTTGATGAGAAATATGTGTTTCAAAAGTGTAAGTGATATGGTTAAACACACAAAGTAAAAGTGTATTTTATTTTATACAAAATGAATGTTATTCATCAATATTAATTTTAAAAATTGTCTTTCCATAGTTTACCCAAGGAAAGAGTTCAGAGTTATAAACTGATGAATTTAATAATTTACCCTGAAAACTAATTCACTCCATGCTTTTTATATTATTCTATATTAAGATTATGCTCAATCTCCTATAAATAGAAGCAAAAAAGCATACATATCTAGAAATGTTCCCTTAATTTTTATTTTTGTTACCAGAATGGAATCATTTTATACAAATTGTTTTGATATTATCCCACACATTTTTTTCTAAAAGCTGGTTTTATTCTCAAACATAATTTCTTGGACATCCTACAAGATCCTATCATAGTTTACTATTTTTTTCCTCAAAATTTAATTCCCAAACTTTAAATGAGTTCATTGTAAGATATATTTTCAAAAAATGACCATGATGAGGAGAGTGTGTTGGTTCAGGTTCTCTAGAGAAACAGAATCAATATACAGATTTTTATTTATGATTAATACACAGATGATTTGTTAGCTAGGCTTGTAGGACCACAATGGGAATGGTCCACAGTGATCGTGTGCACATTGGCACACCAGAGGACACAGCAGTTGCAGTGTTGGAAGGCATAAAATGAAAGAAATTAGCAATGAAGTGCCAGTCCGAGGCCAAAGGTCTGGAAGCTCCCTAGAGAGTCACTGATGTGAATCTATACTGAAAGGATGCAAAAGCCAGAGTCTGGTATCTGTAGAAGGGGCAGACTGAGAAGCCCAGTAAGTAGAAAAGAGCTTTCCAAGACTCAGACCAACTTCAACTATCTTCCCTTTTCTTTGCATCTGGGCTGCAAGCCTATTGGGTGATGCTATCCACAGTTAGGGTGGGGTTTTCCCCTTCAGTTTCCTGGCCTAGATACCAGACATCTCTAAACACCCACACACCCACCAAGAAGTGTGCTCTACTAATCTGCTAGATGTCTTAACACTTTCAAGTTGACAGTTGCCACTTATTGTCACAGAGAAGAATATTTTGATATAGAAACAGAAGGAAGATACTTCATGTGAAGAAGGAAACAGAAGTTGGAGTTCTGCTATCACAAGTCAGTGAGTACCTGGTCTGCCAGAAGCAAGAAGAGACAAGGAAGAGTGGTGGGGGCATGGCCTTCTCAACACTTTTCTCTTGGATTTGCTGAATCCAGAAGCTTAAGACAATAACTGTGCTGTTGGATGTCACCCTAACTGTACTTTATATTGGAGACAAACATATTGGCCTTGGATAGTTTTCTTGGGTTACCAGTCTCACTGATATATTCTCAACAGACGACTTTTAATAGCTATTTGTTCACTTGCTGAAAATTTGTCTTGCCAATTTTAACCTGCTTAAAAATATAAGTAAAATAGAAAATAATTATGTTCACAATGTCACCTTCATATGTAGTAGGGTGATATGTATCTATCATTTAAATCATTTTATATAAATGGTTTTGTGTATTAACTATAGGTCTTGAAATTTGCTTGACACATGTAAGTACTAAACTCTTAGAATTTTATGTAGCTTCGGTGTCCATTTGAGTGTGATTTTGTTATTGGCCATATCCCTCTGTTGGACTTTTTATTCCTGAAACACATGACCAAGAAAAAGAGTCTTCCCTTCTGACTCATTGTACTTCTTTGCCCAGGATCTGTAAGTAATAACTCTTTGGACATATTTCCTATTGTACTGGTGAACTTAATTTTGTGCCTTTCATCTAAAAATCAAGGGGCTACCCTGTATTGGGTGTTATGGTTTGCATCTATATGTCCCCTCAAAGCCTCGTGAAGTCATGGGGGTAGCCTTATAGAGTTTGTAATTCACGGTCCAGTGCTTGGATGAAAAGTATGAATGCTACATCTGCCCTAGGGCATGTAGCCTGCATGCAGTATAAGGGACAGAAGGAGACTAGTCTGTTTCTCTCTTGCTGCTTTTATTAACTTCTGCAGCCATGAGCTGTTGCCCCTCTGCCATGTGCCAACCTACCTTGGAGCCAGACAATCATAGAATGAAACCTCTACAAACTGTGAGCTAAATAAATTTTAACTCCCCTTTTAACTTTGAGTGTCAGGTATTTTGTCTCAACAATGAGAGAAAAAGTAACTAACGCACTGAGTTTTCCTTGTGACACGGAGTTTGGAGGGATGTGAGTTCAAAGTCCCAACACCAAAGCAGTAGTCAGGCAGGCAAACATTGAACACCAGTCACAAGAGCATCTGCCAGTAAAAACCAGTTTCCCAGCATCTACTAGGCATTAAGGCATCTATTCAGTAAAAGAAGGAGCCCATGACTGTTCCGCTGTAAACGTGGAATTCCAGTTCCTTGTCCCCTGTTAGAACCAGGTTCCTGGCCACACTGGTACTAGACCCAAACTAACTTAAAGAATTTAAAGTAATGTGCTTTTAGTAGCTTGCATCTTTTCTTTGGTGCAGTATTTTATGTTTTCCTTTCTACATCCCTCTCATTTCTGTAAAAAATTCATTGATATTTTTCAAAATATATATTTGATTCATTATTCCAAGGAGTAGGTGTTCTGAAAGTCATCTCATTTCATGCTTTTCCTTTTTATGTAGATTATGTCTTTTATAGTTTGAATGTGAAGACAGAAACCACATCCTGTAAATACCCTGACC
>PVJX010041492.1:0-14626 GCA_004027295.1 Dolichotis patagonum
GGATACTGAAGGAGAGCAGAAAAGCAAGTGTGGTGGAGCACAGCAGTAACCCCGGCACTCAGGAGGCTGAGGCAGGAGGACTGCTGCAAGTTCAAGGCCAGCCTGGACTGCACAGCAAGACTCTGTCTCAAAACGACAAAAAAGAAAAAAAAGAATAGACTATAAGAGCCAATTCATGGTGAGCAGACTCACACATTAAGGAATTTAAAGGGTGCTTATATAGACAGGAAGTCATTCTCCCTAAGAGTCCAGAGAGGAAGAAGAAACTTAAAATATAAAAATACAGGTAATTCTAAACGAATATCAACTGTTAAAATGATAATTCTAATAAATGCAGCATCCTATTGGGATTAAAATACACAAGAAATAAAGTACACAATCATTTAGACAGAAAGAACATATATAGCATTTGACTTGAAATGTCTGAAAAATGGTGAAAATATTAATTTATATTAAACATCGATATGATAAGGAAGCATTTATGAAATCTAGAGGAACTACTCAAAAATGTATGACAACCAATATAAGCAAAGGGAAAGAAATGAAATGATAGAAAATAGAAAATAAATCCAAAAGGAGGAAAAGAAGTAGAAGGGAGGCAGGGAGAGAGACAATAGATGGAACACATAGAAATCAAACAATACCTAAATAGTTAAATACCTAAAATCAGTAATTACATTGTATATAAATGGACTAACTACTTCTATTAAAAGACAGGTTATCTCACTGCTTTAATAAAAACAATATGCTTTCATATGAAACACTCCCTCAGTGTAAAATTTAAAAGCACAAATGATACAAAAAGTATATCATACAAATACTCTCCAAAAGCGTCACTACATTTGATATAGGACAAAGTAAACTCTAAGCTAAAAAAGAGAGGTACTTGATAATAACATACATTTTAATGTATCAGAAACAGAATTCTAAAATTGTGGTTAATAAACAGGCTTAAATTACAGAAAATAAAAATCCATAAACTAAAGGGAAAATTGATAAGTCCACAATTACACAGAGAGATTTTAATGAACTTCCTTCAGTATCAGTAAGTACATACAAGATGTGCAAACATAACAACTCAAATTCATCTAATTGGCATGTACGAGCACCACACCTCCAAAGTGCAGAAAACATGGTCTTTGCGAGTATCCATGAATTCCTTATGAAAAGTGTCACATGCAAGATGACCCATAAAGCAAACATCAGCAAACGCCAATGTCTTAATCACTTTTCTGTTCCAAGAACATTTAAGTCTCCTCGACTGAGGTAAGGAGAGGTTGATTTGGTTCACAGTTTCCAGTGGGTTCAGTCCACGGTTGGCGGGCTCCAAGACAGGGATGCCATGACAGAAGGACCTGGTAGAGGTGAGCTGCTCACCCTAGGGCAGCTGGGAAGCAGAGAGAGACGGGAAGAGCCAGAGGCAAGAATGTACCCCCCTCCCGTCACACACCCAGAAACTGCCTCCACCCAAATCCCACCTCCCAACAGCACATTCAGCTATTGAACACACTGCAGAGTTCAGCACCCCCAGAATCCAACCGCGCTCCCAACCAGTGAGACTTTGGGACACATTTCAGATCTAAATGATAACCAAGTTGAAATCATACCAAAAATGTTCTCCAATCAAATCACTGCACATATATAAACCATAAATATTTCATATATTTGAAAATTAAGAAACATACTTCAGAATCATGCATGAATTAAAGAATATGACAAAATGGAAATTATAATGAAAATATAACATGTTAAAATTTTTGGAATGCTGCTAAAGCCATGCTTAGGTATAAATTTATACCCCTAAATGTGCATTGTTAGAAGAAAGGCTGAAAAACTCAGCAAAAATGGGCCATGCAGAGACTAAGGTTTTGAGTAGAAAAGCAAAAACAAAGAAGAAAGAAGAGCATTTAGTTGAATAAACTAGCATAATCGAAGTACAATTAACCTTGGCCTATCAAGTGGAGTGAATTCTGAGACAGGAGATTATAGTACCAAGGGTATAGATAGGACAGTTAAGCTCTTGTTAAATTTAGTGAAGAACAGGAAACACTGAAGAAGCCAAGTCAAGGAGTGAAATGCTCAGAGTGGAACCAGAGTGGACCAGGGAGGAGTGCTCAGAGTCCTGATTTCCCCTCCAACAATGACACTGTAGTGACTTGTCTAGGACCTCTCCTCCCCACCACATTCAGTGGCACAGCTCTGCAAGACCAGAACTGTACCTAGTTTTTCAGTACTGTATTCGCTCAGTGCCTAAATACCCAAGGAGAGTGCTTAAAAGCTGGAAAATGCCCAATAAACATTTCTGCATTCATAAAGGATAAAAGAAACAGATGTCTTCTAACAGAAATCAGTTAGAGAGCCACTGTTATTGCTACTGTTGGGCTCAGTTTTGGGTTGACACACGAGTAGGTCATAAGGTGACAGCTGTTGAAAACAAGAGGATCTTGAAATGCAGATAGGAAGCGTCAGACTCATTTCCATTAATCGCACTACTTCTTTGTATTTCTCAGCTTTCCTGTCTATTGGACAGAACAGCCCACGTTCTCAATTTATAAGAAGAGAGTTTATTTTGGCTCCAAGATTCAATAGGTCAAGTCCATAGCTGGCTGGCTTCAAGCTAGAGGAGGCTTTGTGGAGGACACAGCAGAGGAACAGTCCAGGTCACAGCGGCCAGGAAGCAGAGAGAACGGAAGAAGCAGAGACAAGAACTCACCTTTGGATCCGTCCCCCAGTGACCTGCCTCTTCCCAACACATGAGACCTAGGGGGACATTTCACATCTCAACCATAGATTCAGTGTTTTATTGTTCCATTATCCACACACTTTGTGTGGAATACTGCGCATGGACCAGGTATGCTACAGACTTGGGGGTTCAGATGTGAATTATGCAAAGTTCCTGCTGAAGTGAGCACACATTCTAATTAAGCAACTCAGTAATAAATAACTATGTATGTGACAGATGGCAATAAGGACCCTACAGAAAAATAGAGAAGAGAAAGAATGTGACAGCATATGAGCATGGCTGACAGGCCTGAGAAACTGCCAGAGAGCCCAGGTGACTGAGGCAGAGGACAAAGAAGGTAGGGACGCTCTTGAGGTAGGAAGGGCAGCGTTAGTGGATGCTGGGCTTGCTGCACAGGAGACGGGAAGCGCCTGGAGGATTCGGAGTTGAGAAGGCTCATGATTTACGCGTGTAGGAGGGGCCCTCGGGCTGCTAAGTGGAGGATGGGCCATCGCAGGCCAAGAGTAAAGAGACAGATGTGTTACAGAGCTGACCTGCAGGTCCTTCTGACTACTCGGGCCCCTCTCTCTCCATCGCTCGGGAGCAGCTCCCTCAGCTCTGTCCTCCCCTCTTCCCAACCTTCTACTTTCACTGTCACAGTGTGGGACACTTGGGGGCTTCCACGATGGAGGGTGGCAGGAGCAGAGCCTTCCATTCACCATTTCAGTAGTTCCATGGATAACCCTGAGCAGAACACAAAGACAAGGAGTACGCTTTTATTGCATATGCTTATGATAAACAGTACACTTTTTAAAATGGAAATTAAGCACTTAGTTGAAGGTTTGGGCAACTCATGGCTACAAATGAAAATAAAAACTAACCATAAAACATTTACTTGAAAGTCTTTGATGATTTCCAAATTAATGCACGTTGTTAGACATAAACACATCCTTTGGAATGCACGACTTTGACTTTGTTTCAGAGAAGCAGGTGCAGTTACGTTATTTGTTCACTTTATTGTAATTCACAAAGAACATATGGGAATTAATTTAAAAATATAGCAAAACCCAAACAGAGAAAGATATCAGCCATTATCAGGATATTTTTCTTTTATAACAAAAACAAAATTATGTCCTCAGATTTCTGGAACACACAGCTTCATGTTCTTAAATGTAATGCCATCCTCTCGGAAAAAGTATTCAAAAGAGCCACAGGCAAATTCTTAAAGCTGAGCACTTTCAATATCTAATAAAAGCAATGCTGTATAACATGGGATTTTTAACCCTAGAGAGTATAACTGAGTTTAATGACTATCAAAAGAAATTACATTATCATTTACTTTTAAGAGTTCCAGAAGAACTAGAGCTGCAGGACATTAAGGGGTCCACTTACCTTAAAAGACAGAATCTGACTAAATTCTATCAAAATAGGCCTGTTCGCTTACAGCCTGCATAAAAATCATGTTGGTATTTACTGAACAAAATGAAGATAAAGTTAAAAGTAAATAACACAGTTGCAGATCACCATCAACAGTGTGAAAAACTACATCAATTACTTAGTAGAGTAATAAGTCATACACTACTGAATATTTAAGAAAATCAGAAGATGATTTTTTCCATTGTTAAGATGTAGCTTTTTACAATTTATAATTATACAGACATGACCATTGTTTGTCGCCTTAGAGAAGTTATCATTACTACTGATTTATCTTTCTTTTACAAGCAAGAGACTGTAACAGTTTCCTTAGCTATTGCTTGTAGAGTCTGTTGCTAAGAGAAAAACCTTGACTACAAAAAAAGTCACTTCTTTCAAGCCTCATTTCTTCATTTTTATCAAAGGGAAAAATGCCTTTTAAAAACTGACCAATGCAGTATAGTTTGAATTCATATTCTCTTGGAATGGAAAACATACTACAGTGGAAACCAGATGCTCAGCATTTATTCTGTGCCCATAAGAGCCAGACGTAATTAGAGTAGGAGGACTGATTCTGCAGCGATTGTAAAAATGCAAATAAGGCTTTAAAACTTACTCAGGAATTATATTTCATAAATGATGCTTTGATCTTAGTTTAAACAATTCTCTCGGTATGATATGCATTATTCAAACTGTTCTGTTTTCATCAGGATGACACAGTAGTTGTACTTTAGGAAACGGGGGAACAGCAACACCTGTTTCTATTTAAATTACGTCTCCTAATGGTTATAATATTTTTTAGCACTAGATTAATTTTAAAATGTAAATATTGTGATTGTAAAATTTTAATTATCAGATAGAAGTTTATTTAAAAATTGTCTGTGGGGAAAAAAAGAAATAAAATGTACACCATTTTACCTATTTTAGTCCGAACATTCTCACCAGTAAAGTATGTATTGAGTAAAGAGAGGAAAAGAAAGTGCTCTAAAGGATATAACTGCATGTATGTTTAAGTGTGTAAGATAGATGACCATATTACTGTTTTTGTTAGATTGTTGAGCAGAACTGTTACAGTCTCACTGTTTGCATGCCTACTTTGTATGCTTTAATTTTGTAAGTTGAACAACTATTTCCAAGATGACAGTATGTAATTTATCAAATAGTGATTTCTTAGTGGTTTTTTTTGGTCTTTTCTTTTTTTCCTTTGGAATTCTGTATTGTTGCTACCCTTTTTTCTGTTTTGTTTTTCTCTTTAAATAAAATTTTTTTTAAAAGTATGTATTGAGTGTTGTCAACATTAAAAATGCCTTTCATAACTCATATTGATTTTCCCCTTCTTCATACAATATTTAATTATTTAAACATAGAAAATAATTGATAACTCAACTGTAAACCCTCAGGAACCACTGTCAATATTTCGATATACAGAGACATCAATTCAACTGTCCACCTGGTTGTTACCTTTATCTGCATAAAATTAGGGTAGCATTGAATGTATTTTGTAACTTTTTTTTATTAGGAGTGAAACTCACCCAACATTACAGTGCATTTTGATTGGAAAAACTCAAAGGACTGTTAGGATGTGTCCCCTTTTCAGAGAGGGATGCACATGCCAGCTCGGGTTGGGGAGGGGACGTCAGCGCGGCGGTGGCAGCTGCTCGCCTCCCCGGGAAGGAAGGCCGGCGGAGTACAGTAGCTCGCAAACCCCTCGGCGCGCGCAGTCACCAGTGGGAAAAGAACAAAGGCCTCTCCGATGCAGCTAACACAGATGTGCCCGAAGGCGAACTGTCAGAAACAGTTAGGATGACAGCCACTCACAGTTCATTATTTCCCCCTCACAGGTCACTGGGTGACAAGCTGGGTCAGCATGCTTTGTTGGCTGCCCGATCCCTCCCCACCCCCAGTCCCTCTAAATATAGTCCAGGGCTGCTCTGTAAACAGACACATTTCAGACGCTGACAGACGCTGAAGGTACCACTGATTTTACTTTGGACCAAGCTCAGAATTCAATGTTTATACGACTTACTTTACCCATGCCTCGGAGCAAAGGCAGTTTGGGGTGTGGCCAGCAAGACAGCACAGCCTACTATGGACCAAGAACCTTCCGTGCATAGTGAGATTTCCACTTCTCTTCTATGGGAAACAGAATTTTTCCATGGTCTGAAGAAAGAATTGACAATCATGTTGTTTCCCAGTGAAGTGAAATGATGCTGTGGGTGGAGAATTATCTAGTTTTTTGGTAACTGTTTTAGATTGTGCGTGTGCTTGGGGCAGAGGGTTAGGGAGGTTACTCAAAATAATACACCAACTCAGCAATGGCCTTGAGCCGGCTGTGGTGGTGCACACCTGAGAGGCTGAGGCAGGAGGATTGCCTGAGTTCAAGCCCAGTTTGGGCTACAAAGTGAGTTCAAGGTCTGCATGAACTGCATTGCAAGACTCTGTCTCAAAAAGAACCATGAAAACCTTCTATTTTGTTTAATAAACAAGAAAACTATTTGCCTTTCAAAATAGGTCCCTAAAGCTAGGTGTGGTGGTACATGTGTGTTATCTCAGCATTTGGGAGGCTGAGGCAGGATGATTGCCATGAGTCCAAAGCCATCCTGGACTACAAAATGAGTTCAAGGTCAATCTGAACTGTTTAGTGAGACTTTGTCTCCAAAAGAAAAGTCAAACAAAAAAAGGCAATGGTTGGAGTCAACTCCTTCGTGATGTTTGTGACAGTCTAATGTGGAGATCAACACGGTGCCATTCTTTTACAAAATAAACAAATAAACATAGGAAAGAGGGTGGTCTGCAAGTCTTCATAGGCCTGGACTCAAACCCTAACTCTTCCGCTGATCAGTGCGGGGTTCAGCACATTTCACAGCTACTCTGAGCCTCAATTTCTGTCTTCATTTCTTATAAGGGTACCATGTGATGAGCTTAAGACAGCAATAGGAAAATCAACCTCATAAAGTTATAACAATTAAAAAGGACACAGCTTCAGTGGCCACATGGTAAATATTCAACAAACGACAGCCGCGAGCTCCCTGGAACGGAATCTAATGCACACGCCGCCAAACTGCACCGCCAGAGCACAAAGCAGGCTGGGCAGTCACAAGCACAGCCCGTTACTAGAAAAGGGTCATTTAGAGCCTCTGATTCCATCCAGGCCAAGCCTCTGTCAGCCAGGTTTAGATATAAAAGGCCTCCTCTGAATCCCCCGAGTTCAGAGAGGGCCTTTCAAGGTCACTGGGACCGAAGTACCCGTCCCTGGAGTCACCTCGGTACTGCAGGGTGGGGCCGGCGGGAGGCGGCCACTGGCCTCTCCTGGCCCCAAGTGTTTCCTCTTCTCACTGCCTCGTGACTTTGAGCCCATTTCCCTGGCTGGACCCTCCACCCAGCCATCTGTGGCTTGGAGCTGCTGACCACTGACCGCTGGAACCCCTGAAACCGTGAACCAGAGCAAGCCGGTTCCCCTGGAGCGGCAGGCATGGGGCAGGTGCTCCCTCTGGTAGCGGGGCTGGAACCATCAGAAGGTCCGGGCAGAAGGTTCAGGTCGCTGGCTGCAGCGAGGAATCGGTTCACAGGCCCATGAGTGTCCCCGACCTGTGACCGTACTCACTGAAAACCAAATACACGGACACGCCTTCCCTGTCCCCCTTCTAAACTGTCCCACCTTATTCAAAAGCTCCCTTTCCACGAGACCCTTGACAGGCTGCAGACAGGATAACTGCCAGCAGCAGAGCTCGAGCTGCCCCTGCTGCTCCCAGGGCTCAGCCTGGGCTCAGCAGGTGGTAACTCAGTCTCCCCGCACCCTGGCCCCTCCAGGGTGAGTGCTGACACCTCTGTCCACCTTCCTCGTCAGTCATTGGGACGCATCGGGGCACAGTTAATGCCCGAGCAGAGTTGGCACATTTCAGCTGCTATTAATTACAGCCTAATATTCTTTATTTTCACATGTTGCCTGCCGCTGCCTGCCACTGTCTCTGCCTTTGCCCACACGTGGCCACTGTAGTTCCCGCCTTCCTTAGCTACTTCTAAGGAAGTAGAGAAATCTATGTACCACTAGCTCTTCATTCTTTTCAGTTGTATATTCTTTGTTCACTATTAGCTCAATAATTTTCTCCATGTTCTAAAATCCTATTTCTTTTTCCAGTGTTCACACATCAGATCATTTCATGTCACTCCTTAGTTTCACAGTCATTTTTTATTTAATTGAATTATCACTCAGAAAAGCAAAAAAGTATAAAGCTCTCTCTCAATTCACTGATTATCGTCTATTTGGAAGGCACAGAAGCCCAACAGGAAGACAACTTTGGATTCAGAGTGATCATTTTGCCAGATGCAGTGCCACAATTCCTTGGGGAAGGAGAGGGAAGTGACTGCTCTGAGTACTTTACTCAAACATGCAGGGACAGAGAGGGAAGGAAACTGAAACCGCATCTGCAAAGGTAAATTCTGAGCACTGAAAGGGGAGCAATTAACAAATCCCTGCAGCCTGAGAGGAGCAGCACTCCCCAAGTTCTTGATTCCCACAAAAACACCAGGTGCTACTGCTGCCCCAGGCTCTCCTAGCAGCCGAGGGCAGCACGGGAGCCAAGAGGGTGAAAGGTGGACAGCAGGGAACAGAAGACTGGAACCTGCACTGTCACACAGCCTGGACAGCTCATCCGAACCCCAGCCAGCCAAGCTTCCTTGTTGCTGCATCTTATTATGAGAATAACAAATGTAAACAGTACGTCAAAGACATAATAACCTGAAAAATCACTTTCTATCTATGAGGGGGAAAAAATTCCCTTTCTATCAAAATTCCAGATGGCGATGTGTAATTGAAGAAAATAAAATTGCTTTTAGTTGAAAAACATATTTATCTTTTTTTTATTTTCATGCAAGTGACATTTTTATCTGAAATGAGCATATTGAAGTTTAGGAGCTCCCTAAACTTTAGTATGATAACAGAATTTCAGTGAATAGTAAGTCAACAACTGCAATGGAACCATAGTTCACACAGGCACTTTGTGATGTACAACATCAAGCCCAACAAAGTCACAGTGATGATATAACAATAGTAATAACTTTCATTTTTCCAGCTAAATGAGGAGGAGCCCAGGAACAGTTTCCGCCCTTCATCCAGGGGTAATTTCCGGCTGATGAGCGACCCACCAGCCTTACTTCTGCTCTGAAGGTGGAGATGGTATCCACTTGCCAGCGCTTCCCTCCCTGCCTAAAACCATGTGCAGCACAGTGCATCGACCCTCAGACCCAGTACAGCGTCTCCTTGTGAGAAACAGGGAGGACGGACTCCGGGGGCAGCCTCGAAGCCCTCTAGACTTCGTCCCTAATGGAGAAGGTTGGCACTGCCTCACCCATCTGTGCTGTTTCAGGGGATCCTAGCGACTCCCACCATCACCCGGTCCGCAGTGTACTTGAACACCATCACAGGCCCCAGTCTTCAACGAAACACACGTGGGTGTCGCCTCTCCCGTCACACGCGGCCTGTGCGACTATGCGGAGAAGCCAGCGGGCTTCCGAGCCACATCAGGCCTCTGCAGGAAGTCCGTGCTGCTGGCAGCTGAAGGAAGCCACCAAATGTCACCGAGCAATCAGCTGCTGTGCCCTAGCTCCAAGCAGCAGCCCGAGGACGTGCCTCTCCCGGGCGCCTCACCGGTGCCACTGCCAGCTGCCCCGTCGCCCCGAGGGAGCCTTCTGGCAAGAGGCGGGTGTCTGAGGGCTCTGGCAGCTGCTTCAGACCAGGGCTGCTGGCACGTTTCTGCAGAACCTAATAAATGAAATATAGGAATAATGTCGCTAATTTCCACTGAGTGGAAACAGCTGAACTGTGTATGCCCAAATTACAACAGTGCATTTCTCATGGTCCCTTCTGTCTTCGCACAGCACAAGATCATGTGCTCACGGCCAGGACAAAAGCAGGCAGTGTGGGAAGAAAGTTGGCGTGTGATCACGCATGTAGTGAACTGCTCGTGTAGACATGTATGATATTCACATGTGGAAGCATCAATGTGTGCATGGATGGCAGGCCATGCGTGTGGTCTTAAGCACTCAGTAAAAGTCACGTGTGAGTTTGCACTGGCTCCTGAAGACAGTGTACACATTTTTGTCTTTGGGAATACATGCCTGGGTTCTGTTCTGTCCTGACTCTGGCTACTATTTGGACCTCGTCCTCTGCGTCTCCGCTGTGCTCTGGACTGTGGTCCGGCTCTGTGGTTGACGTGGTACCCAGGCTGGGTCTCATGGACCCAGGCAGTGAGCTCTTCCAGGTGGGTCACAACAAGCTGAGGAAAAACCTGTAAAACCAGAGGCAGCAAAAAAGCAGCAGCACCAGCCGGGCAAGTCACCACCTGCCACCCGTCCACCAGAAAGAGGGCACATTCAGTAGATGAGTAGTGAAAATATCCAGGAAATGAACTCGGTGCTGGTTTCAGATCAAAGTCGACCCAAATCATATCAGGGTTAAGCTTTCCAGTTGGGTATTAATTCTGCTCAGGGTAGGTAAACATCTTTGCCTGCAGATAGACAGGATTCAGACACCAAAGTGGTTTATACATTAACAGTGATGGTAGCACTTGTCATCTCTATTGGAAACCACCATTGGAAACGTACTACATATATGAACCATTCCTGTAGCACAGTTTGGGAGTTTTCCATTCTGCCCAGAGGAAAACGCAGAATGGATGAAACCCAGCTTACAGAGACAAGTTAGAGACCTGAGGAACATCAAACACAGGGTACCACAGATATCCTTGGATGTCTACTTATGATTTACTAAGTGACAACCACAGCAACAAATATTTTTAATGCACAAGTCCAGATGACGCATGTGAGGTACATCTCTCAGCCACCTGCTGCTGGCCTTCATTTGGGGTCCCAGCCACTCCTGGCCTGGAGACCTGCACACAGCTCACACGGGCAAATGTGTGTCCTCTTGTCTGCTGGGTCCCCTGCTCAGATACCAACTACAGTCCTTGCAAGCACACAACCAGCCAGGATGGGCAAAGTGGGCCAAGACTAGCTGATGGAGAGACTGAGGTAGATGAGGGGTGCAAGGGCTACAGGAGTAGTCACTGTTCAAAGCTCAATTTCACTGTGATGCTAAGGTGCTCTAAAATGTCTATGTTAGAAGACTGTAAGCCTAAGTGGAGAATCAAAAATAAATATCACTAAATTGTATACTGCAAACTAACATCAAGAAAGTTAGAAGACAATCTATGTGGAGAAAATATTTACAAATCATATGTATGATAATGCATGTGTACCCAGTATGAAGAACTTCTATACTCAATGATAAAAGGAAAAATAACACAATCACAATGTGGGCAAAGGATTTGCATAGACACTTTTCCAGTGAAGATATACAAACAGCCAGTGATCACATGGAAAGGTATTCAACATCACTGGCTATTAGGGAAACACAAATCAAAACTTTAATGAGATAACACATCATACTCACTAGGGTAGCTATAATCAAAACAACAGAGAATAACAAGAATTGGCGAGGATGTGGAGAAGTTAGAATCTCCTCGTTTGGATGGAAAGAATGTAAAATGGCAGAGACATTTGTTTGGAAAACAGCTTGGCTGTTTCTCAAAATGCGTATAGAAAAGTTGTGATATGATCCAGCAGTAGCAGGTATTACACGGTCACGAGAAATGAAGACATCCGTACACAAACTCACTTCTACACCACTATTATTCACAAGAGACAATGGACAGAAACAAATAGAATGCCCACGAACTGGTAATTGGAAACATGACTGTAATATTGCCAACACTGGGATGTATCTGGCAACAAAAAGATGCCACAGTCTAGAAGAACTCGGGTAAGGAGTTAAAGGGAAGTGTCAATCATAAGGAGCCACCTATTGTATGATCCCTTCACATGAAACATCCAGAATCGGCAGATGACGAACAGGGTGAGGGCAGCAGAATCTGGAAGCAGATTTACTTAGGAAAAATTTACTTAGGAAAGAGTATGGCTTTTACAGTCTTTACCTTGCAATAAATACAGCCACCAATTCCACACACTTCTGAGGTTCATATCCTTTATTCCTGTAGTGAAAACACTGTTTAGAGATTGTCACTTCTTCTCCACCCGAAATGCAGTCACCCTTTCTAACACAGCCATCTTTTTCTGTGAAGCGAGGACGGCCCACACTCTACCAATGCCCCCCACTGCCCCATCAACTGAAGCCATCCCCAGTTCTCGAAGTTGTGTGTTTATTACCAGCAGCCACAGCAATTAAGAGTTAGAGGAGAAAGATGATCAATAAGCTACTACAGAAACCTCTATCCCCAGGAAGACCCTTCATGAGACAAACACCGAGGGGTGTAAGTGTGAGGATAAAGAAACAGTAACAGAAGAAGATCCCACAAGGAAAGAGCCTCGCTACAACTCCTGAAATGCAGAGAAGCTTCATAGGAAGTGTTATATTTGGTGAGCAAGGGCTAAGTCAGAAAGGACAAGGAAAAATAATAATTGAAAGAGAAATGGACGCGAAGCTCTTATAAATAAAGAGGGAAAGGGCTGCAAGGAGAGAGAGGAATGGGAGAAAAGAAGAAGCAAGATATACCATGTGCAGGCATAAACTCCCCATGATAACTATGACTAAATGTATCTAAAACATGCCAATAAAATAAAAATAAATGGACAGAGAAGTTTTATAGAGAATATCATATTTGCTGAGATAAGTCTAAGTAAAATAAGAAAAAACCCTAAAACATGATGAAACTAATCATGCCTAAGTTAACTACTCACGTGTTCATTAATATTTGGAAATCTTACAAAGGTATGACAAACTGAATTAAATTAAGTGTAACAAGACTTTAAATAAGACTTTGCCTGCTGCCTTGGAGTTTTGACAGAAGCATCAAAGGTTGAGAATATGAGGAGTCAGGCAGTTCTCTGTGCCACAGCAACGAGCACAGATGGGGCACAGCATGGAAAGGAGGGGTCTGAGGGACCCAGCGCATGCCTGTCCCCACTGCAGGCTACGTGGGGCAGATGCAGGGGCTGGGACCGGGGGAAGATGGGAAGGTAAAGGAGGAGGACCAGGGATGGGCAGGGCACTAGGAAGGGTCAGACAGGGCAGTGAGGGGTGAATGTGATGGGACACATTGTGTGCGTGCATTAAACGGCACCATGAAACCCACTTCTGGGTCCAGCTAAGAGTCCCCCTGAACAGAGGCTGTGAAAAGTCAGGTTGTATGGGGGGGTTTTGTTTTTGTGTTTTTGGTACCAGCAGTTGAACTGAGGACCTTGCACTTACCAGGCAGGTACTTGTGCACTGAGCTATTCCCCCAGCCCTGTGAAAAGTCAGGTTGAAACCGGCGCTTGACAACAGCACACTACTCTAGACCCCAGCCTTGGAGACTTGGTCCTGCAGGTGTGGCCCCAGGAACCTGTGCTGACAGGGGTGGCAAGTGATTCTAGTGAGTGCTCAGGGGAGCTCAGGGGCTGGTATTCCATGGACCAGACTCTGGGAAACAACAAACTGGAATGACGAAAGCAGGGAGGAAAGAGAGAAGAGCTAAGAATGGCAGCAATCCTGCCCCCAAGCTCCCAGGCTGCCAAGGTGACAACAGCACGCTTTGCTGTGAGGGGAGACTCTTGCTGAGCTTCCTGTCACCAGAAATGCCCACCTGTGACCAGCAGCTCTGGAATTTCTGCCCATCTGCCACCTCTGGGAAGGGAAGGGAAGCTGGACCCTGGGGTTCCGTGTCCACCATGCCTGTGCAGGGCATGGACATTGTCCAGGATTGCAAGCGCCCACAGGCAGAGTGGGACACACCAGCTCGCAGCGATAGAGGCCTCTGCACTTGGGACATAACACTGGTACCTCTTCCTCCAAGGACCCAAGCGCATGGTGTGTCCTCTGTCACGCTCTTTGTGACAGACCACAGACATATGGAAGGGTGTCCCAAAACCCAGAGGGGTGTGGGAACTGGACTGATGGCTAGCAATCCAGGAACTGACCAGGAGCCGGCTCACAGGATGCAGGCCCTCACTCGGGGGTTGTTGCCAACTTCAGGAAGACCGGGCAGCACTAAATGGAATCGCTGGAACCTCTGCCCCCACGATGTCCTCGGACGACTAGAGAAGTTTTTGGGATGAAAACAATACGTACACATCTAGAGTCAGAAGTGAAATACAGGGAGAAACAGTGGTCTTGCTTTGCAAAAATAATATAAACAAAGAGCACACTTGGGGAATAGATGAAGGGGTGGGGTTGGAGCAAATCCCTGCTGATTTGGGTCCTACAAGAAAAGACACCGTTCCCATCATTATAGGGCAGGGATGGAGCCCGGGCCCTCGCACAGGCAGGAGAGTGCTTGAGCCCTGAGCTACACCCTGACCTAGAAAATGAAACTGAACAGCAGGGAGATCTAAGACGCAAGCGAATGTAAACACCGGGAATGCTTATGTAAAATTTCAGCAAAACACCATTCAAGGCATAACTGAACCCTAAGCTGAGCACCTCGTTTGCAGGTTTTG
>PVJX010041493.1:0-14628 GCA_004027295.1 Dolichotis patagonum
TTTTTTTTTTTTTTTTTTTTGGTTTCCTGTTGCATGAAGTATTATTTTCCATTCTTTGACTTTCAGTTGATGGGTTTCCTTTTGGTTTAGATGGGTTTCTTGTAGACAGCATATGGTTTATGTTTCTTCATCCATTCTGCCAGTTTATTTCTTTTGATTGGTGAGTTGAGGACATTTACATTAATGGTTATAACTGTTATATATTGGTTTATTGTTGACATGTTATCTTTCTTCTGTTGTATCTTTAGCTTTCCATTCCGTTTAATTGTCTGCCTGGTTTTTTCCTATCTGTATCTAGAACATCTTTCAGTATTCTTTGTAGGGTTGGTTTGGTGGTCATCAAATTTTTCATCTGTTCTTTGTCATGGAAGTATCTTATTTCTCCATCCATTTTGAAGGACAGTTTTGCCGGATACATCAGTCTTGGTTGGAAGTGGTTTTCCTTTAGGATCTGAAATACTTCACTCCATGCTCTTCATCACTTCATTGTTTATGTCAAAAAGTCTGCTGTGATTCTGATAGGTTTTCCTTTATAGGTGATCTGTCTTTTCTCTCTAACAGCTTTTAGTATTCTATTCTTATGGTGGATCTCTGGGATGGTGATTATTATGTGTCTGGGTGTAGTTTTATTTTGGTTATGGCTATTTGGAGTTCTATATGCTTCACTTTCCAAATGTCAGTTTCCATTCTCATGTTTGGGAAGTTTTCAGCTATTACTTCTGTAAATATCCTCTTGATATCATGTGAGCTGTCCCTTCTTTTTCATTTATCCCTATTAATTTTATGTTATTTTCTTTGCATCATCTTGCAGCTGTTGAATTGTTATGTCCTGATTCCTTGTTATTTTTAAAAGATCTTTCCTTTCCTGTCCACTAGCTGCAATGTTATATTCGAGGTCTGAAATTCTATCTTCACTTTTGTTGAGGTGGTTTTGGCAACTTTCAGTAGCATTTTTGATTGCTGGTATATCTCTTTGAATCTGCTTCATCCATTTTGTTTGTTTCTTATAGTGTTAATTCAGGGATTCTATCTGTTTGCTTTGTTCCTCTAATGTTTTATCTGTGTCTTCACTAGATGTGTTCACTATTTCTTTCACTACTTTTATCATTTCTTCTTTTACCTGGGCAAGTATTTCTGATTTGAATTTCTCCATAGCTTCCCCTAGTAACTTCTTTATTTCAGTTGATATCATGTCAGTCATTTCAGGTGTATGGCTTCTATTTTCCTTTATGTACATAGCTGCTAGGCTTTCTTTGGATGGGCTGGAGATTTGAGCCTGCATTTTGGTCTTTCCTTTTGTCAAGTTTCTTTATTTCCTTGCTTTGAGTGGTGTTCCAAAGTTTCCTCTGGGTGTGTGGTGAATCCCCTCCTGCACCCTCAGCTCCTAGAGCAGTCTCAGTTCCCCTGCAAGATTTCGGCTCCCTAAATTGAGAGGCACAAGCTAGGGGCCAGTGGAACACCCTGGGCACAATCCACTGTCCTAGGGGGCTGGATCTGAACTTAACCGCTGGCATTGCTGGTCTTAAGCTCTCCCCCGGCCAGCCCAAATGGGCCTAGAGTCCTTCTGCATGTTCTCCGCCTCCTGAACTGAAAGAAGGCTGCTGGGTGTGGTGGACTGAGGCCCTGGAATCTGCTGGGCCCAGTCCAGCCTCTCCAGTAGCTCCCCAGAAACTCAAATGCCAGGAGCACAGGTATCCAACTCTCCCTGGGGCACTGGGACTCTCCTTGGGCAGTCCCAACTCCCCTGCAGGCTCTTGACTCCCTAAATTGAGTGGTAGAAGCTGGGCATGGAGAACTGGGGCCAGCAGAACCCTCGGGGCACAATCCCCTGTCCTAGAGGGGTGGGTATGAAGTCAACCACTGGCAGTACTGGTCTTAAGCTGTCCCCAGGCCAGACCAAATAGGCCTAGAGTCCTCCTGCATGGTCTCCATCTCCTGAACTGAAAGAAGGCTGCTGGGTGTGGTGGACTGAGGCCCTGGAATCTGCTGGGCTCAGTCCAGTGTTCCCGGTAGCTCCCCAGAAACTCAAACGCCAGGAGGGTAGGTCTCCAACTCTGCCCGGGCACCGGGACTCACTTTGGGCAATCCCAACTCCCCTGCAGGCTTTTGGTTCCCTAAATTGAGAGGTGGAAGCTGGGCATGGAGAACTGGGGCCGGCAGAACCCCCAGGGCACAATCCCCTGTCCTAGGGCGGTGGATATGAACTCAACCGCTGGCAGTGCTGGTCTTAAGCTCTCCCCAGGCCAGCCCCATAGGGCTGAGAGTCCCCCTGTGTGGTCTCAGCCTCCTGAATTGAAAGAAGGCTGTGGGATGTGGTGCACTGAGGCCCATGGAACCTCCCTGTCCCAGTCCAGTGTTCCAGAGTGCTAGATAGGAACTCAATATCTAAGCTTCCAAGATTTGACACAAGATAAGAAAAACAGAAATTATGAAGTACATCAGAGATTCTGTGTACAAACATTCACCTGCTGCAAGTGGAGAAGGAAAGGAGGAGTCTCACTGGTTCAGAAGCAGGCATCATCTATCCTGCACCACCCTAAGTTAAGAGCACAAATGCTGACGGTGTAGTTTCCACCTTCTGCCACCAAGTGATCCCTGTATGTGTGAGCTCACCTGCTAGGCTTCTACAGAGAGAGAAGCTCCAACTTCTAATCCATGGAAACAGGATTGGGGCTCAGTGGTTGTCCCTTCCCACTACTGGAGTTGTGCTTCCAGTTGACACGCCGGTGTGTCTTCAGGAGTCCACGCAGGTGAGCTCCTGGGCCAGGTGCACAAATCCACTGTGGAATCCCTTTCCCTCCTGACCACACTGCTTGGCTCAGGCTGTGCCTGGAAGACTGGAGGACATGAGCCATCCTCAGTTTCTCCTCAAGTTTCTCAGCCAGCTTTTCCTCTGAATATTTGGTTTCCATCTAATCTACCTTGACTGTTTCCATTCTGGGGAATTTTCTTTCTCCATTTTTTCCAAATTTCTTCTATCTTCTTCTTCACTTCTGCTTTCTCAGGTATGTGCCAACAGCTTGACTCCTGCAACAGACACATTTCTTTGTCTTGTTCTCATCCACTGAGTAACCAGAACCTGTGAAGAATGCTATGACACTTTGCCTAGACGCTCCCTCCACCAGTGAAGCCTCCCTAACCTTTCATGGAGCCCCCAGCCCACTACTGTCTTCCTCCTGCAACTTTTCACATGCTAGTCTTACTACACTTACCCAGTGACATCTCATTCATGACACAGTCATAGAGGATCACAGAGATCACCATAGAGATAGAAACAAAAAACAACTCCATGCCTCTTAGCTTTTTATGAAATGTATCATTTATCCAGACATGGTGGAGCATACCTATCATTTCAACACTTGGCAGTCTGAAGAAGGATCTTTCAAAGTTCAATGCCAGCCTGGATTACATAGTATCTTGAAGACCTACCTGAACCTGAATCAAGATTCTGCTGCACAAAGATTCTGCTGCACAAAGAAGTAAAAGCATGGTTTATGTACTCCTGAGAATATAGAAAGGATCACTGAGAGTGGTTGAAGGCAACCAATGTGAATGGAGGGCTGGATCATAGCAGATGACTGAAGGCTCAGCATTAAAAGGGGTAAGCTGTCTCCTATATTACCTATGCATTCCAGGCCATTTTGAACAAAATTCCAGGATATTCTGCTTCTCTCTGTGTGTAGATGAGTGTGTACACACAAGCACTAGCAAGCTGATTCTACAATTTAAGTGGAAATGCAAATGGTGGACAGTGCCCAGTGAGTGGGAGCAGAGGAGGCACTGGGAGGACTTAGCCTTACAGTTGTGGAGGCCTTACAAGGGCACATAGAAGGGGTTGTGTGGGCAAGAAGGGGGCTGTGTCACCACAAGCAGAACTGTGAGGCCTTCCCCAGTCACCATCAAAGTAGTTTTGTGGCACTGTAGCACATCCACAGTGCATAGCAAAAGCCAGCAGGAGCACAGAACACGTCAGAAACCCACAATCCTGTCATGGCCTTTGGACCTTGGAAACTCTCCTGTCTCAGGTGCATCCTGCATTCACTGGGACAAACACCTCTGCTCTCAATCTGTCCCCAGTTGTGCCCACACAAGCTGCAGGCTCCCCTGGGTCACTACAATACTAGCAGGATTTGTCCTAGTCAATAGGAAGCTGCTATTTGAAAGGCAAAGCCAGGACCACAGTGCCTGCTTGGCAAGAGCAAGGCCTGGTACCAAAACATACAAAGCAAAAAAAACCCCAAAAGCAAAGCCAAAGAGTGACTGCCTGTCATCCACAAGAAATGATTGGTGATCTGTGGACCTGCAGTTGCCCTGTGCATTTTGCTCCAGGGGTGCTAGGGAAGCAGTGGGTCTGCATTTGGTGGTTCTTATTTTTGGCCCCAGACTTGGGCAGTGGGATATGGGCACCACTGCCACCTTTGGCAAAGTACTAGAGAACAAAGGAAGTCAGCGGGACCCAGAGTCAGGCTGAGCCCTGCAGCCAGTACCAATCTTTAGACATGACAACACACGGAGCCTGGCACCTCATGCTAATCTTCTGGTACCCAGTGAAGTGAGACTGCCTGGATCAGCTGTGTAGTAAGACACAGGATGATGGAAGCAAGGCCTTTGGAGCCACCAGACTCTGGTTCTCAAGGCCACCCATGCTGAGTGCAGGACATAATCTTCTCTCCTTTTTCAATGTACACTTTGTTCCTAAGTGCTTCTTTAGAGCTTCTTCTCTGACTTCTGCCCTAAAATAAACAGTAATCTTTGACATCTACTGATTGTCCTGAGTCATTGATTGGGAAGATAAGAGCCTGGAAAGCAGTGCTGCTCCAGACCCGCATGATAACATCCTGGCTGCATGGCTCACCATGGACAAGGGAAGAAGCTCCCATGCAGCACAGGCCACTCCCCATCTTGTGACACCCACTGCTGGTCTCTGATTCAGCTCCTCATGGGAGTTTTTGGGTTCTCTGCAAGAAATAAACTATGAGAGTTTCTATCATACTAAACCCAATACTGATATTCTGTGTAGTTGACTACTTGTGCCTCTTTTTCAGCTGGGAAAAATCCTGCCAATGATAATTCTATGGTCCCTATGACCAGAGCTCTATGACTTATTTGGCTGACTGAGGCAGAGATGGCGAAGGTGCCAGGACTTGGCTTGGCTTGGCTTCTGGCCTTGGACATGTCTGCCACTCATATCTGAAAAGCAGGGCCTTTGTGGGCCCTGGGTGCTGCCTCCCAGGAAGCAGCAGACTGTATCTTTCTGTCAAGCACAGGGTTGCCTACCTGGCAAAAGTACAAGGCTCTGCTAAGCACAGCCCTAGGTCACCGAATGCTGTTCTCTGCCAGTGAGTGGGAGCCAAGGCCAAACTTGGGTTTGGTAGGGCTGAGTAAGATGAACTTTGGCATCTGGCCCCAGTGGAGAAGGTCCTGCATAGCTGCCCAGCACAGCTCATGACACTGCAGGCTCCTGACTGTCAGCAGAGCTTAGCTATCCAAGAAGCCATCAATGTTCTGGCGGGGACACTAGGTGGCCTGGGCACACAGCCCTTCTGAGTGACTGGTTGGCAACCAGACTCAGAGGCCATGCCCGGAAGCAGTTGTTAGGACAGGGTCACCTTGTACAGCCCTGTGGCACTGGTCACTGTGCCTGGCCATGGCAGCTAATGGGGAGTGACTTAGGTTTTAGTCTCAACACCTCAGGGGCTGTGCAGGCCAGCCAATGGGGCAGTGAGGAACAAGAGCCTCATGAGAATGAGTCATGGCCACCGTAGGGTGACAAAGGGAAAGGGGAGCAGGGTAGGGCAGGAGGACATCCCCAGGATGTCTCTCTAAGGGACCTAGACAGCAGGACATGGACCTTAGACTATTACCTTAGAAAGCCAGAGGGACATGGTAGGAGTGGCTAGGCAGATCTCCTTGAGACAGGGATGAAACTGAGTGTCAAAGTGTCATCATAAGGACAGGAGGTCAGAAAAGAAGACACTGTGCTGTTGGCACAGAGAAGAAACATTGCGTGGTGGGCAGAAGTTAGCAAAGCAACAAAGGACCTTAGAGTGTCTTTTTACCTTTTATTTTATTTAAGCTACTCAGGGCCTCACATCCTTAATCCTAGCACCCTTCAGCCTAGCATTGTACCAGGAGTCAATACCTGCACTCTAGATCTGGCTACATATGAAGCCTCAGCTATGATCCCGTGAGGCTTTGAGGGGACAACCAGACACAAGCTACAACAGATGCCATCTTGGATAAGTGCTTCTAGTCTGACAAGACAGGCTGGCTTACCAATCCAGGGAGCTCAGTTAGAAAATAGGGAAATAGAGAGGGACATTTAGCTTCAGTGGGATCAGCTGAGACTACAGGGATGGCCTGGCAAAGACATGGCCCAGGTCAGGGTGGGCACAGTGCCTGGTGTCAGGGGCCTTTGTTGCAGTGTGCATGTGTGGGTCAGTCCTGCCTAGAGGCCTGGTGGTTGGGACAGGAGGTAGAAGACACATTCTTAGTGAAGCTCCATCCCTCTCCATATCCACGAGTCTCCTGCTTCAATGGGCTCCTATGTTGCAGAGCTGGGCTGAGTATAGCCCTGAGAGCTAGTCTAAGGAAGGCAGGCCAAGTGCTGGGGGACATGGAGGTAGGAGTGGGCAGGATCCATAGCACAGGTCAGGCTCCACGTCCCTGGAGGCATAGGTGTGTCATCACTGAGCCCCACAGCCCCTGGGCCCATGGAGGGCCCTTCCCAAATCCAGTTTGGGGACATTAAACAGGGGTGTTGGGAATTCTGCTCCAGGACGGCCTAGGGCCAGGACCTCCTCCAGCTGCAGGACCAGGACTCCACATGGCCCTCCTTGCCTGACTAACTGAATGCAGACAAGCATCCCAGGGAGAGCTCAAGGTGGCCGGCTCTGTGTCTCTGTACTGCTGAAACCTAGGGTGGCAGGCTCCTGAGACACCTGGATCATTTTCTGAGGTCTGTCCTCCTCCCATGGATGCCTGTAAAACCGAGGAGTTAAGCAGGGACACAGTGTGGGGCAGGGAGGTCCCAGATGCCCCACCGACTGGCCTGCTCTCTGTACAGAGTTGTTAATAGCAACTTGTGAGCCTTGGCTTAGGTCTTGACCTTCCACCCCTACAGAATGTGCCCCTCTATCGAATATGGCAGCCTCAGAGGTGTGATTGGTCACATGTTATTCAGTTTTGTGTGATGATTGGTGCAAACACCATCTGGGCAATACAGTTGTTGCAATTGGTCTAGAACATGCAAAGCTTCTGTATCGTGGCTACTGATTGGTCCAAATTGGGCTCCTCTGCTGGAATGGAATTCAAGCCCACTGTGTTCAGTGTACAGGTCTTCCCGGCTTGGGGTGGAATCTGTGGAACACCTCAGGTTATGGGCCTTGATGGACAGCTGTGTCATCTCGGAAAATGGCTGAAAGAAAGAGTAAACTTTCAAAAAGGCTGGCTGTTTAGCACAGGTTATCAGGCTTGGGGAAGGTTGGGGTGTCAGCGCTGGGGAGACTGGAGGGTTGGCTGCTCCTCCGTGCGAGTCTGGCCCACTAGGATGCCGGCGGTGGAGTGCGGGTCGGTCCCTTCGCGGCTCCACGCAGGCCCTGGACCAAGGTTTACACTGGGACATCTGCCTCGGCTCCTCGTTCCTGGCTCCCAGCTACTGGCTGCAGCTGGGAGCTGCGGCTGAGGGGGAGACAGAGCTGCCCCAGGGAAGCGCGGACCTGGCGTGGCTCCTACTGGTGCCTGGGGTTTCTGGCCACCGCTCCCTCGCTGCAGTCGACTTCAGGCTGAGCCGCTGCTGTGTGCTGCCCACCTCCGTGCCTCAGCGCCCCTGGGCACCGGTTCCTCCTCCTGTGTGCCTTCTGTGGGTGGATGCTGCTCAGCCCTGCCCTAGGCATCCACTTGGCCCTCAGGACCCTCAAAGGTGCCTCCCGCGAGGAAAGGCCCTCGCCACCTAGCAGGCTCCATGCTTCCAGGCGCTTGACTCCCTGACTCCTGGGTGTTTTCACGACCTGGAACGAGGCAGTTCCAGCAAAGCGGCCAAGGGGACCCAGCCTGGCCTGGGCCTAGTCAGCGTGGACCCGAGGCAGGCACCGGACAAACCTAAAGCTGTGTTGGCACAACAGCAGAGGCCTTGGGGACCATTCAGCTCCACGGTCCCTTGCCATCCAGCTCACTTTAACTTCCTGACACAGCACTCCAATTAGCCACCTCTGAGAAAAAGGCTATGGGTCCCGGTTTCACCCCTTCCTGGACACATGAGACCCGGAGTGATGTGCGCAGGCTGCAGATGCATCAGATGCCCTGGGAGAAGACGGGAAGATCCGGGGCAGTACTTACATGGCTGTGTAGTCTAGTTTCAAGTCAGGGATGGTCATGCCTCCTGGTTTGGCTTTGTGGCCTAGAATTGTTTTTGCTATTCTAGGTCTCTTGTGGTTCCAAATGAATTTTAGGATTGTTTTCTTTATTTCTGTGAACTTTACTAATTGTATTTTGATTGGCATTGCATTAAATCTATATAACTACTTCGTGAGTAAGACCATTTTAATTTTGTTGGTGATTCCTATCCAAGAGCAAGGGAATATATTTTCACTTACTGATATCCTCTTGAATCTCCTTTTTCAGAGGACTGTACTTTTCAATGTAGTGATCTTTTCCTTGCTTTGTTAGATTGATTGGTCAATATTTCATTTTTGTGGATGCTATTGTGAAGGTGGTTGTTTCCCTAATTTCTCACAGTGACTTTGTTATCTGTATACAGGAATGTCGTTGATTTTTAAATGTTGACTTTGTATCAAGCTATGTGTCTGAATTTGACTATTAAATCTAGAAGTCTTCTGGAGGAGTTTTCAGCATTTTCTATAGAGAGCCATTCCCAGACCTCGTTTGGGAAGTTTATATTTGTAACCCATGGAAACGCTACTGATAGAACCACTTCCAGTGCTACCAACAGCAAGAATAAAGACATCAAAGCATATCCTAGTTGTGGGGAGTTGAGGGGGTTCTAAGTTTAGCTGGGCTGATGGTTAACCTGAACAAAGGCCTCCACTCAGGGATGAACCCAGATTTTATTCATTCACAGAGAGAAATGTGGCTTTAAGATGAATGTGAGAATAGACCACCATGCATCGCTGTGATGAATTCTTCACGGTAAATAATCTTGATTTGCTGCATTCTGCTTGCCAGTATCTTATTCAGGATATTTTTGTGTCAACATTCATTAGGCAGATTGATCTATCATGCTGTTTTTTGTTTGGACCTTTCTGTGGTTTTGGTACCTTTTTGTTTCCAGGAATGACTTCAAGAGTATTGCCTCCTTCACTTATATAAAAGAGTTTGAAGAATATTGGCATTAGATCTCCAAATTTCTTGTACTAATCAGTTGTGTATCCACCAGGAGCTCTGCTTTTCTTTGTTGGTAAGTTTTTAATTATATCTTCAATTTCATTGACTGATACTAGGTTATATAGAATTTTTCAATCTTCTTGATTCAGTTTTGGCAATTCGTATGTATATAAGAATCTGTTTCTTGAGTTTCCCATCTTCTTAGAGTAAGTAGGCATTAATGATCTTCTAGATTTCCTGAGGATTTGTTGTAATTTCACCCTTTTCATTCCTAATTGTATAGATTTGAGTCTGGTTTTTTTTTGATATAGTTGATTAAAGATTTATCAATTTGATTCAGTCTTTCAAGAAAGAATCTTTGATTCACTGATTCTTTGTATTTTGTTTTTCTCGATTGCACTCATTTTTTCTCATCTTTATAATTTCCTCCCTCATTCAAGCTTTGAGTTTGACTTGTTCATCTTGTTCTAGAAGTTTGAGTTTCAACATTGGGTTGTTCATTTAAGTGTATTCTGTTTTCCCAATGTGAAAATTCACTGCTCTCTACTTCCACCTTAGGACTGCTTTCATTGTATCCCCTAAATTATGGTATGTTGTATTGGATTTATCATTTAATTGTAAATACTCTCGTGTTTTTTTTTTCAATTTCATGTGTGTCTCATTGTTTGTTCTAGAGGGTTTTGTTTAATTTCCAGTTGTTTATGTAGTTTTTTTCTTTTCTTTTGCTTACCAGTTTCATTGGAATATGGTTATATTAAATGAAATGGAACACTTTCAATTAATTTGTATTTTCTTAAGAGTGTTCTATGGGCTAATATTTAACTATTTTGGAGAATGTCCTACATGAAGCTCAGAGTAATGTGTATTCTGATGTGGGTTGGAACACTCTGTAGACATCTACTGAATCTACTTGTTCACAGATACGGTTTTGTTCTGATATTTATTTATTGATTTATTGACTAGTTGATCTCTATTTGTGATGGTGGAATATTGAGGTTCCCTATTAGAATATTTTTAGTGCTTATTTGATTTTCCATTTCTATTAATATTTGTTTGTGTTGGTTGCACCAGTATTTGGTGTGTGTGTGTGTGTGTACACACACACACACACACACACACACACATTTGTTATATATTGCATGGAGTTTTCTCTTAACTAGTATGTAGTAATCTTCTTTGTCTTTTTCGATCAGTCTTGCCTGAAGTTCATATCATTTGCAATTATAATTACTACCCTGGCATTTTTCTGGGTTTCTGTTACATGGAGTATTCTCCACTCTTTGAGTTTCATTCTGTGAACTTCTTTTTTACTAAATTCTGTTTATTGTATGCAGCATGTTGTTGGATCTTGCTTCTTAATCCATTCTTCCAGTCAGTTTCTTTTGATTGGTGAATTGAGACCATTTACATCAATGATTGTAACTGATTTGTACTGACTTTTCCTTGCCATGATGTTTTCCTGTTGTTGGTATCCTGTCTTTCCCTTCTTTCTGGTTGCTTGCCCTGCCATATGGCCTTGTTCTATTGGTGTTCTTGGAAGTGTGGTCTGCTGTACTGGATTGAAAGCTGATGGTCAACTTAAACATCAGGTGAACTGAATCAGTGTGGTGCTAAGTGTAGATGGCCCACCTGAGGATTGTGACTCACATAAAAAGAGACCTGGAGAGGAAGAATACTGTTATTGTTGGAGCTGTTGGTTGTTTTGGAACTGTTGGCTCTCCTGGAGGAGCTTGTCATGTTGGCTTCCCCTGATATGAACTCAGCTATTATCCTTGGAGGAACTTGGCATCTTGCTGTTGACAGTGGCTGTGGTTCAGGTTTGGAGAGCTCTTGTCTATACTTTGAGAATTGTTTCTAGGCTCTGAGGGGAAGAAGACTTGTGCTGTTCAATTTCAAGGAGAAGCTTGTCACACTGGCTTCCTGATATGAACTAGGGTGCTTTCATCTTTGGAGGAACTAGAGACCTCGTTATTGCCAAATATGGCTGTGATACTTTTGCGGGGACCCCTGGTCCTTATTTTGAGTGTCACTTCTTGGCCATAGTACACAACCCTCAGACAGCTAATACAGATCCTTCACCCTACTGGCATAGACTTTCTAGCTTCCACCGCGGGCCTTTGGGCCTTCCCATCAGATCTGTGCAATAGACTTGTATGAGTTATTGTTATTGGCTCTAGGCCTCCAGTTGGACTTGTTGGGGCATTGTCATGGGCTCTAGGTCTTCAGCTGGATATATGAATGACATTGTTGTGGGATCCAGGCCCTCACCTGGATTGTCTCTTTCTTTAGTGTGTGGACACATTTCCTGCACTTGGTTTGTATTTGGCTTCTTGGTTAACCATTATAAATAATACTATAAATTATCTTTCTTATATTGTAATCCTTTTCCTTGCAATCCTCTGACCACATCATCTTCCTTACCACTTTCTAGAATATACTTTATATCAGATAGCTTGTTGGAGAGCTGATTTGATGGTAACGAATCTCGTTTGTTGTTTTTCATGGAATTACTTTATTTCTCCATTAACTTTGAAGGATATTTTTGTATGGTACATCAATCTGAGTTGGAGGTTGTTTTGTTTTACATCTCAAAATAGTTCACTCCAGGCTGTCCTTGACTTGAGCATCTGTGTTGAGAAATCTGCTGCAATGCTAATGATATTTTCTTTATCATGATTAGTTTCTTTTCTCTGAATATTTTAATATTTTGTTCTTGTGCTGAATTTTTGAAACCTTGTTTATTATATGCCTTGGCATAGATTTATTTTGATCATGGCTAAATGGAGTTCTATATGCCTCACTTATTTCTATGTCAAATCCTTTGTCCATATTTGGTAAGTTTTCAGCCGTTACTTCTCTGAAGAGTTTTTTTTTAATGGTATTTGCACTATCTCCAGCTTTCTTATTGACTCTCAAACTTATGTTATTATTCTTTGCTTTGTCTTGTAGCTATTGGATTGTTTGATCTCCTGGACAGCAGTTTGTAACTGTTTCATGGCTTCCATTTTTTTTTCTATATTGGGCATTCATGGTACCATCATTTTCCTAAGCTCATGCATTTTTTTTATTCTGTTGGTACTATAGATTGGTTGTGCTTGTTCTTCATTTTGATCATCAATTTTTTTTTTACCCAAGAGATCATTTTTTCTATAGCCACCTCCATTTGTGTTTACTTCTGCTTCTGTCATTTCAGAAATTTCCAGCATGTGGTGTCTGATTTCTTCTCTCTCATTTTGCTCTGGATTTTTCCTGGGTGAGCAGGAGGCCTGGGGTTGCATTTTGATTCTGCATCTTGTCATTCTCTCATTTTAAATTTTGTTTTATTTTCCTTATTGGTGTTTGTAGATTTCTTATGACACATAGCTTTATCACCAGTACTGTGGCTTCCCTAGGAAGTGTCTATTCCTCTGAGAAGTCTTCTAGTGTAATTGGTTCTTGTTCTTTGTGTGTATCCTGAGCACTTACCCTTCCAATTTATTAAGGACAGGAAGTTGCAATCTATTTGGCTCTGCACTCTATCCTTTCCTACTGGACTGTGGTGATGGTTATAAACCCAGACAATCACAGTGTTGTCATTGGTGGTAGAGGAACTGATTATGACATGTATGACATCTTAGCTAAAGTAGTACAATTAGCAATAACAATAATATCCATCACAGTCTAGCCACTGACCACCTGTGGTAACAATTTGGCACCTTTAACCATAGGTACTAGCTCTATGTAGTTATACAACAAAATCCAACATACAACAGGATATTGTATGGAATCAGTTTTCCCCTTGTGGATTTCTTTTAACCTGCTGTCTTAGTGGGACCCCTCAGGAAACAATGTCCTGTCACTTCTGGGCCACTACCAAGTACCCCAGGCACTGCTGGGTTGTGCTTGGCTGAGCCAGAGCCTACTGAGACTCTTGGTGATGCTTGGTTGCATTGGACTGGGGCAGCTCCCACTGGAGCCTCAGTTAATGCTGGGCCACACATTGGTCACAGTGGGCCAGGGTGGCCTCCCCCAGTGCCTGGGATGTTGCTGGGTAGAGCTGGACTGTAATGCTTTCCACCAGTATCCTGTGTTCTGCTGGGTTCTGCTGGGCTGAGGCAGCTTCTGTCAGCATCCCCAGTGCTGTTGCATCATGCTGGCTTGTGATCACTTATTTGACTTTTTATGTTCATTGATAATTATTTATTTAGTTGCACCTATATTTTGTGCATATATATTTAGGATTGTTATCTCCTTGGAATTTTCTCTTAACAAGTATGAACTCACCTTCTCTGTCACTTTTGACCAGTTTTAAGCTTCAAGTTTGTTTTTCTGCAATTATAATAGCTACCGCTGTTAACTTTTGTTGCCACCGGAAATATTGTTATGCATACTTTGACTTTTAGCCTATGAATATCTTTTGGAGTTAAGAGTGTTTCTTTTGATAAGAAGGATAAAATGGAAACAAGCTTTGCAAATAAGGAAGGGAAGAAGAGTTGGGGAGGGTGGAAGTGGTTAAAAAAAGAAGAATCAAGATATACACAGTACTAGCTCCCTATGATAAATTGATATTTGTATATCTATATATACCTATATATCTATAGATATAGATAAATTGCACTAATAAACTTACTAGAAATATCTTTTTGTATGCAACATTGTTGAATTTATTCTTTGATCCATTCTGCATTCTGTTTCTCGATCCATTATTTGATTGTTTCTGCATTCTGTTTTGGGAATCTTGTTTCTTGTATGCCTTGGTGTCAATTTACTTTAGTCATGAATAATTGGAATTCTATATACCTCACTTATGTCAAATTGTTTTCCATACTTGGAAAGTTTTCTGCCATTACTTCTGTAAACACCTTTTTTAAAAATATCATTTTGCTGACTCTTGCTTTTTCATTGACTTTGATGAATGCTATGTTGTTCTTCCTTGCATCATCTTGTAGGTGTTGAATTGTTTTCTCATGGTCCCTTGGTATTTTTTTTAAATTTTATTTAAAGAGAAAAAAAAAAGCAATACAGAAAAACGGGTAGAAACAATACAAAACCTCAAAAAAACCCATAAATCACTAGTTGACAAACCATATACTGTCCTCCCAGAAATAGCTGTTCATGTTACAAAATTAAGGCATACAAAGTGAACACACAGTGAGGCTGCAAACAGAAAAAAAAAGGATGGAATAAAGCCAATTGAGACAGTATAGTGAAATTGGCACAGAACATCACAGCAGGTCACCAGGACAACAGTAACAGGCAACATTGTATACCTCATTGTCTTCACAATAGTTGTTCTTCTACTAGGTA
>PVJX010041494.1:0-14612 GCA_004027295.1 Dolichotis patagonum
GGGCATAAAGAAGGGCTCCTTTTTCATTCTTTTTTTGTTCCTTTTTGGTGCTGTGGGTCAAATCCAGGGCCTCACACATGTTAGACCAGCATCCTACCACTAAGCTATTGGCCCAGTCCCTATACTGACTCTCTATGTGGTCTTGTCTCTCTGCATTATGATAATGCTAATACGCCTGTGTCTCCTTCTTCAATGAGATGTTCTTGGTGTCAGGAACCATGTTTTCTTTACCCCTGTATCCTAGCAGTGCCAGGATTTTAGAAAGTACCCCACCAGATTTGTTGAATACACAATGAATAAGTGTATGGATTAATATGCCTCAGGTGAGGGTAAGTGATCCCAAGGCTAGGAAGGAATGCCAGTTATAAAAACTGGTATATTTATAATGTTTCTAATCCCATCACATGACTCCAGCAGCCTGGCATTTGACACCAGTTTTTTTAGACCTAAGGAAGTATAAGAATTACTCTTTCCCATCAGCGAGAAGCAGTGTGTCAATCTGATATGTATCCTGTGTCCAATAGCATCCTCCACAGAGTGACTGCCTGTGGGCTTGTGACGCATTGTGGCAGGAATCACAGCAAGCAGCTTCCTGCGACACAGAAGACAGTTAATGAACCAGGAGGAGGACTTCCCAGATTCAGGCAGCACAGCTGGAAGAGAAGCCTGCTGCCCTGACCTTTGCAGGTTGCTATGAGAGCTTCTGTTGGGTTGTTTCTTCCTCCTTCCCATATCCCCAGGTGTGATATGCTCATAGGAGGAGACTTTGGAAAGTGATTAGATTGCGGGAATTTATAGCTGACTTGGTGCTGGGAGGTGAGGTCTGATTAGAAGGGCAGGTCACTGCAGGCATGGCCCAGAAGGGTGTGTCTCTCTTCCAGCCCCTTGCTTGGCTCTCTCTGCTTCTGTATACTATGGCATGAGCAGCTTCTCCACTATGTCCTTCTACCATGGACCCCACCAACTACAGACTGAAACTTCAAACACAGTCAGCCAAAATAAACCTCTTCTCTTTTAAATTGTGGGTTTCAGATACTTTGTCCCAGCAAAAAGAGAGGTGTTCCTAGGGCTCATCTTAGTACCACCACCATGTCACTGCATCGATATGACCTTCCAGTTTATAAACCTGCAGTATGAGTGTAACAATATCGATCCCACAAACCTGTGGGCACATCAAATAAAATATTCATTAAATGTATTAAATATTATTTCTATGACTATAATGCTTTATTCTAGAAATATAAAAACATTAATCTGCTGATTTCCATTTTTGACAACTTTCTAAATATAGTAGTTAGTATACTACTGTATTTACTGCTTTGCATTTTGACATCTCCTCACTAGAAATTAAAACAATCATGAGAATAATTTTGATTTTGATGTGCTTTCATGAATGCTATAAAATAGATGAATGATATAGTTAATAGTTTAAAATAAGTTCACATAACAATATGTATAATGAGACTCATTTTGGAAAGATACATATAAAAGTTGCAACAATAGGGCTGGAGATATAGTTCAGTGGCATAAGTGCTGGCCTGGTAAGTGCAAGGTCCTAAATTCAATTCCTGATACCTAGTAAATAAATGAATAAAATCACAACAATATCATAGGAATGCATAGTTATTTGTGATGTTTACTTTTTCTCTGAGTATTCTATATTGCCTGAGTATTTTTCAGCGAGCAGATGATCTTTTCATAAGTTGAATTTTTTTGTTTGTGCTTCAACTATAAAAGCATGTTAACCAAAAATAATCTGGAAAAGAGAATAAACTTGACTCACGGAAACACAGCCTCTACTTCTGTCTCATTTTAAGACATTTGATTTTGTCTAAGAAGAGGATTGTCCTACGTTGATAAGAAGTCGGGGACTTCAAGTAACTGTTCAAAGATTCATTACTCCCTTTACTAAAAACATGCTACTAAGAAAAAGCACAGAGAGAAGGTAACCTTGATTTGTTAACTTAATAATAGGACTTCTTGGGGCTGGGGATTTAGCTCAGCGGCATAAGCGCCTGCCTTGCAAGCAGGCAGTCGTGAGTTCGATTCCTGGTACCGATAAAGAAAAAAAAAAAAAAGAAATAGGACTTCTTGGCAAAAAAAAAAAATCCAATGATATTTGCTTAAAGGAAAGTTTTAAAATATCCTCAATAGGATGCCTCTCATTATTCCTTGCTTGTAGAAATGAAATCCAGAATCTATGGATTTATGACCATAAACTCCTGGAAAATGGCATGCAATCTGGGTTGTGTAAAGTAGAACACCTTGTAAAGTAAACGCTTTCCAGTCTATGACATAGCACGCCACAAATCTTACTTGTAGTCTTCCTGAGCTCTCAGCTAGAGAGTGTGTGTCCAATGAGGGAAGGGTGACTCGGGCACAACCCCGGCACCCTTGACTGTCCTTAGATTTGTCTGAGCCTTGTGGACATCCATATTGCAAAAATTGTTAGAAATATCTGATACTTTACAAGATCTCCAAATGCAGGAGTCTGACTCAGCAGTCTGAATCTGCATCAGCGGAAAGCTATGTAAACCTCATTGTTTTAGTTCTGTGTCACCTAGTGCCGAAGAGAAGAGAGTCATCCTCAGAAAGGACAAAGATCTCCACTTCTTTCACAAGCTGTTTCCTAAGTAATTTCAGTGATGCAGAGGTTACAGTTTAAAATAATTATAATTGACATTCTGTTCATATCTTTTCAAACAATGATTTGAGGTGTGTGTTTGTCCAGTTTTTTTATTAATACAGATTCACACTATATCATGATTATATTCCTTGTGAGGGCTGGTATATGTATGTAATACATTAAGTTCTTTTTTTCACCCTCTTTTCCTCCTTTCCATCCCCTCTCTCTTCATCCTTTCTCTAAAATTTTTAAAGACACCATATGATAGACATGTGTACTTCATGTGTTTACAATATTCTCTCCTTTCTGGTAAAAAAAAAAAACTGGGTCTTATAAAGCAAGATAGTATAACATGAAGCCATTTGGTCTTTCTCTCTTCATGATTCAAGCCAAGTTTTTAAAACTCACCTCAGTACAGCCTATAACCTCTCAAAATGTCCATGTCATATCACCCAAATGCTATTAGACTTTAAACTCATGTTTTCATATACACATACTTAAATTATGTTTTGCCTTCCCTGGGATTTCAACTTTCCTTCTCTGTGTCAAAACAAAGCAAGGAAATAATAAGAGCCATAGACTCAGTGGAATCATTACACAATATCTTGGGAAAAACAAAAAAGGTATTTCCTTTCATATTGTCCAACAATCTTATGTTCTCAGTCCTCAAAACAATGACATATAGAAGATTCACAGTAAATATTTGCATGATTATTCAGCGATCATTTGCTCTTTATTTTATAACTGAATCTTCCAAGCAGTCATCCTTACTTGACAGGTGTATAATTAGAAGTTCAAAGTAATGGGCAAGACCAAGATCCCTGCTCCACATCCAGCACTCTTTCCTTTACCCCACAGCCTCCCCGTGAGCCTTTGCATTTCAAGTGCTGCATGTCTTTTGGAACACTGACATAAAAATTCATACACAGAATACATTCTTCATTATGACAAATTACCCACACACTTACATACACACATTCATCCATACGTGCACATAATGGAAACTAAAGATTTATGAAACAATAATGATTCTTGTTAACTGCTATGCACTCATATAGCCTCTAGTTTTCCTTCCTATTCTGTTTTTGTTTGCAACAATGCTGGTCATTCCCTATGGAGTAAATCTCTTTCCAAGACACACCCATGGGAGGTGAAAAACAAAATATTAGAATTTTTCTTTTCCTCTGTCCCATTCCCTCTACTAAAGAACTCAAAAAACACCCATACTATAGAAAAATACCAAAACTGTAGGCTGAGACTTGCTTTATAAATTTTATCTCAACACCCAAATCTTAATAATCAAAAACAAAATTCCATGAAAAATCCTGTAAAAGTTACTAAGTTTTGATTCATGGAGAGAACATTTCTGGGATGTAACTTGGATTTCAGCTTGGCAGACACAGCTTTATCTGGTTCTCCTTTGAGAGTCTTACAGATAATGATAAGATCAGTAAAGCCAGGGAATCTCAACTCTGCCTCCACAATAAAATCACTGGAAAAAGTCTTCCAAAACCAGACAGACAAAACTAAATCTGAGCTTTCTCTTAGAATATAAGTTAAATCAAAACACCTGGGAGTTAAGTGGGTTCTATTGCAAACTCTCCAGGTAATTCTTAAATCAGTCAAGGCTGAGATTCCACAGAGAACTCAACTGTTGTGGGTTCTCCATACAATCTTAGTAATCAAGAATATGACAATTTTTAGTTACAACTCTGCGGTTGTGATTGTTTTAAAGATAGGCTCTCTGAGGAATGCTATACTGAAGATTATCTTACCACTGTCTTACCATTATCTTACCAGTATCTTAGTATGATGAGGGTTTAACAAAAATGTTTCATCGCATCTGCAGATATCCTTGTACATTCTAAATTTGGGGTATATATGAATTTCTAAGTCTTTAGTATTTTTGCTTTTCTATTTTGATGTCATCATAAGGCAATAATCCACTGAGGTAGATCTGAAATGCAACAAAAATGTTTCATCGCATCTGCAGATATCCTTGTACATTCTAAATTTGGGGTATATATGAATTTCTAAGTCTTTAGTATTTTTGCTTTTCTATTTTGATGTCATCATAAGGCAATAATCCACTGAGGTAGATCTGAAATGCACCTGTCCTTTGAATTAAAAGGGGACATTTGTCTCAGATTTAAATAACTGATGCTCTGGAAATTGGATCTAAAGGTACTTTGTGTCTTTGTTTTCAAGAATTGTCTTAATATTTCCAGAAGAGACAAACTGAGCAAGTTTAGACATCAATTTTTCATCTTATTTCATTGTATTGCTTTATAAAAATAAACCTCTACTAGGAGAGAGTTTTAAATCAACTAAACCAACGTAGAATCCAATGACAGAGGCCTGACAGATGTAGAATAATGTATCAGTCTCAGCTCTGGAAGGAGAGAAAGAGGAAAGAAATGTATTAGTAAATAATGAATAAAGTGCATTGAAAATGGAGATAAAGTTGCTTCTGGGTACTCCTCAGCAACTCCAAAGAAGAGCTGACAATTGTGTATTTGAACCAGAAAGTGTAAGAGCTGGGTTCTGTTACAATTCTGTGATACAAATGGCTTAAAGTATTTTATCTTCAAAATATAATGTCAAATAGATTGCAAACCAGTTTTAAGGAAATATTTCACAAGGATCAATATTTAACTAGTCTGATATGTCACTAGATATTATCCTTTCCTCCTTATAATTTTATGTATTGTACACAATACACATATTTTAATGTAATAAGAAAAAAATCAGTACTTACTTTAAAATCAAACACCACCTTCTCTTCCTATTTTCAGAAAAAAAAATCACTTTTCAGTTTTGAATTGGTCTACGTTTATTGCTACAGAAAATTCGATAGATTCAAGAGATTTTGCAACTGAGATTATGCCTTCTATTTCAGTTTCTCTTCTGAAAAAGAAACAGAGATGTTTGGTTAATAGAAAAATAAAATAGATACTTCAAAGCACATTTTTAGCAAGGTTTAACAGACTTTACTTCCTCTGCCACATATTCTTGGTGAAGAGAAAAAAAGTCCATAAGCAAAAATAGCAATAATGTAGACAAATAAATTCCCTTTATCACAGAAAGTGTTATGGACAAGAGGATGATTTTTAACCAGTCCAAAAAAAAAAAAAAGCACAGAATATTCCTTAGAGGGTGCTTCAGGTGCAGAAGACAAAATCAAAGAGTCAAAACTGCAAACATAACCCAGGTTGCGGTGGTCAGGCCTCTGAATCTTTGCACACCTAGATACCCATCAAAACATCTGGAATGAGGCACTGGGCTGGATTCATTGCCTGCTGGGTCCCACAGGAGGGATTCTACTCATTATCCTGTACTCACGATCCTCTTCATAGCCTTCCCTGAATGTGAACACATCACCCTCCCTTACGAATGTCTGTTCTTCATCTTGCTTCTCTTTCTTTTAACCACTAGTCTAGCCCTTCACAGGATTTCTCTTTATAGGGGCAAAAAACAAGAAAAAGGCTTTGAAACCATCTTTTACTCTATACTTCTAAGCAAGCCTCCTTAGGATATGTTGTCAGTTGAAATGTCTTTAACTTTTGAAGGAAATATTCAGTTTATGCTGATATTGACCTTATTGAATCACACCTCTTCATTTATGCATCCAAAATTATTTCTCACCTTTCCATGAATGCTCTATAGGTTGCTCACTCTGAAACCCTTGCTTTGCCTGCTTGCAAATCAATTTGCATAGAATTGGTCCATTCACTGGTGTGCTCATACAATAGGCATCTCAGAACATGGTAGGAAAGAGTTTAATAATTTTTCACTGTGATAGCTCACATAGACCTATTCTCTGCAGTACACTATAGGCCTCATGCTCAAGTCGTACAAGCAGGTGTTAAGTTCAAGGGAACATGTGGATTTGATTTCTTTCCCAAGTTCTATTAAAGTGTTCATGAAATGAGAATAATCTCTGTCTCTCTCTGTCTCTGTATCTTTCTCTCTCTCTCCTTAGTTCATGAATGCTTCTGTTCATGAATAAAAGCATTCAGCAAAATTTTGCTTGCATTCTCAAACTCTGCATCAGGTGACAAACACAACCATTGCCATCTTCCCCACACAAACACAAATGCAGCCATCTTCCCCTAAATCATGAAACAAGCTAAGTTTATAAATCAAGGTACCATTGTATATTCTCTCTATTCAAAGTCCACTAAAAATACACATACATTTTAGCAGTCATTAGCATACTCATGAATGTCTGGAAGCTAATAGCCACCAGTTTGATCACCTCTTGTAATTGTAGCAGTCAAAGTAACTTGCAGGATATTTCAATAAATTTAGTATTAAAACATTTATACAAGTTTTTCTTTTCCTGATGTATACACTTCTGGTGGACTCTGTATATACTGTCTCTCTGTCTCCATATATATTCTATATATATATATATATATATATAAATATAAATATATATATATATTCTATGTATACATACTGTCTCTAAATGTAGAATGTAGGTATCCTTAGTTGTATATTACAGTTGGGATTACCAGTGACCAGAGAGCTTTAGGAATTTTTACTCCACGGGACATGGTATACATTATTTGCTTAGATAAAACCAGGACAGAGAAGGAGGACTGCAGCAGCCAGACTGCTGATACTCAAGGCAAACATCTTAAAGCAGGAAAGGTGTGTTTGGCCAGTGGGCTCAGTGTTTTCAGCTCGTGATTAGTTGACTTCAAGGCAGAAACATCTTGTTAGAAGGGCACGACTGACGGATGCAGCTCACCTTGCCACAACTAACAAGGAGACTGACAGAACGTGTGCTGAGCGTGCTGTCCCTCGGGCCAGTCCTCCTAGGAGACACCCACAGAGACATCAAGCAGTATATTTTGCTAATTTCCAAGACACTTTTCCATTCCATCAGGCTGAAAATCAACACTAACCATCACACAGTCTAGAATACAAAACAATAGTCTGTAGTTGAAGAAAAAGCTGTGGACACACAAGACCCAGTAAGGTCATGATGCAGCAGCTCGAGGATTTAAGGAAGGCCTGTCAGAACACCCATGTCAACTTTCTTACCTCTCGTCACACGCGCACATACACACGCACCCTGAGGGAGATGTTGAAGACTCCCATTGGCTGTCCGAAACTATACTTCTATGCTTATCACAAAGTTTAATTTATATGTTAGGCACAGGAAGGCATTAAAACATTAGTTGTAATATTAAATGATTATAAAATATCTATAATAAAAACTATAGTAAAAGTATGTAAAATGTATGGACTATTTATTTTTGAAATTGTCCATCGGCTATGTTCTAACCATGGTTGACTGTGGGTAACTGAAACCTCAAAAACAAAGCTGTGTGTGTGGATACTAGTGTGGATATATCCTGATTTTGAGTAATACAAAGAATAAAATAAGAGATACTTTATTTTTAGGATATTCTACCTCTAGGTACTCGCGTTTAGTGTCACAGAATTGGCTCCTAGTTCCTCCTGGCTGGAACCCAGCAAGAAAGGCCTTGTAAGAGCAGTAACGGAGCAGATTGCTTCTTTCCTGTGCCGAGCTAAACAGTCTCAGTAGAAGAATCCTTGCCTTTCCTCCAGTGGTGCCAAGTCAACGGCATGTGTATTATTTGCTATTTATTCTAAGACAAAGGAATATAATGTAGGAGTTGTTTACTTCTAAGCTACAACCTCAGTATTCAGGTTTCAACGCAGTGATAGCACTTTGGAACAAATATTGGGTTTCGAGTTGTAGTTTGGGCACTCATCCTAAAATTTGCTGTCACTAAGGCTTAGTCCCTGACTGCCTCAAAAATTGTATTACCAGAAGGAAGTCAACAGCTACGTGGTGATTTCATTTAAGTGGAATAGGAACGACGCAAAATTAAATTTTCTTTTCCATTCTCATTAGTCATGTTGTAAGCATTCAATGGCTACAGATAGCTAGTGACTACTATGGATAGACGGATGGATTGATGGATAGAAAGAAAGATTTAAACAGCGAAGAAATAGAACTCTTTCATTATAACAGAAAATCCTATTGTTCCAACAAATTATGGAGACCAGTAGAAAAAATAACCCAAAAAGATATCCAATTCTACCTCTTAGTATTTATATACACCTGCAAAAACAATTCTGCAGTTGCCACTAACTTTTCAGGCAGGAAATTTTGATTAGAATTGTTTATACAGAATCACAAGACCTCTCTCCCCTTTGTTTCATACCATTCAAATTCCTATGCTGTCTAAATTTCCAGTACTTTGTGAGGTCATTATAATGTCTAGAAAAGAATTTTCTGTATCTGTTCCCTTTATTGGTGGTAACCCAGAGTATAACTAAGACTCTAAAATATCCTGCCAAATGCTTTTGTAGAATAGCATACTTCTGTGATTAAAACCATGCAAAAGTTATGTTATCTGCTATTCCCGATACTTTATATTTTCTCTTTTGAGCATTGAAAAAATGTATTTCCCTTCAGATTAATAGATTTAATTATTTCTAAAATACAATTGGAATTGAAAAACCATAGTTTATTTTATTATCTATTTTATTTCTCATCAAGATTACATTTCTTTCTCAATTGGGAATCATAATATTTGATACTATATTGAATAACATTTGTTTAATCATAATTTTCTTAATGTACCTTATTGATTTTTTTCAAAGTGAAACTATACAAAAGATATTGAAGATAATTATAATTATAGAAGGGAATTCAAAGTCAGCTAGTGTGAAGTCAGCCACAGAAATAGACAAAGATCATAAATTAACTCTCATCCTCCTCTACTTTTGTGTCACTTTACCATCATACTACTGATTCTGAGGTTCTGAAAATTCATAATTTCATTATTGAAGTTGAGAATAGCAAGGAATAGCCCACATTATGACAATAGAACTTATACATATATTATATATATACATATACATATTATATATACATATATAATATATATACATGCATACACTTATTTATATATATAAAGAGAAGGGGTATCTTGGTTCATAAAGGGATTCAGCAAACTTTTGTCTTTGTCTGAAGATTCTGCATCCAGTAAGGAACAGGCCATCCTTGAATCAAGTTTGTGAATTGAGGCACTACATTGTTTAATAAAAGTAGGAGAGCAGTAAATTAAATTTATCTTCACTCAAAGGCAAAGTTCATAGTTATTTCATACAATTCATAAATTGAGAAAACAGATTTCAACAATTAATTAACATAACTATGCTAACAGTCTTGGGAGAGGAAAGAACTATAGTATCCATTTAATTTAGCTTCATACTGTTTGAACTTTTAATGTGTGCAAATGTTACCTTAACAATTATAAGATTTCCAGTATAAAATACATAAGGAGCTGCTATATTGGCTTTGTTCTCCAAGCCTCCCATATGAATAAATTATTTGTCATTGAACTCAAGCTGATAAAGAAAAGTAATGGCAACAAAACATTTATGAATTGTGTACTGTGTTTACTCTCTTAGGAGTTTGTACACTAACTACTAACTGCAAATCCTCCCACTGTGTCCGTAAAATAGATATTATACAGGACCCTTGTAGAAATTTGCCATCCTTGAGAGATAAGGTATATATTTGGGACATACTTTGATGCAATCAGTATAATATTGAGGACATACAGTGTTATCTGTGTGCCAAATTAATTTTGCCAGTGATATCAGGAGGGAATTATATTTCCTTTTGGGGATTCCTTTATTCTCCTTTAAAGTGGGTAGAGGGGAAAGTATATTATTCTTTGATAATGCTTGCTTGGCCACAGGTGGCCAAGCAGATTGACCTGTCCATCCAAGCTGAGTAATTCTTCACTCCTTCACTTTTTGTTTATGACTTTATTTCTTCATCCTTGGCAAGAGCAGAAAGTAAATCATAGTATTTCTTGGCTGGAAGGCAGAGTGAAACAGCTGTGACCCTTGAGATATTGTTTACTTTACTGCTTCCTGATACACATTCAGTCCCTTCTGTTAGACATGCTTGATTGCTTTTGTTCATTCGGTTGGCTGTTCCGTCTGCTCTACCAATTGATGAGAAATCAGACAGTGGCTACTTTTGGTCACATTTATTAGTTAGCTCATTCATTTATAATTTATGAGCACCTACTGTCTGGCAGATACTGAGGCAGTTGCAAATAGGAGCAAATTGGTTACCTTACCCTTAACGAAGCAGCAGTCTAATAAGGGAAGAAAAATGTGTGATTATTAATTGTTGCACAGTGAGAATAAGTACTAAACAAGGTACGAATACAGTTACATAGAATGGTTTAAAAATATAATTCTGTGTGAGAGCAAAGTGGAGAGAGGCCAGATACAGGAAGGATTTTACCAAGTGTTGTCTAAAGGATACCTTTGGGGCATGCAATGGTCAGGCTCATAGAATTGTTTCTGACATAGTAAGATATAAAAACCAAAAATTCATTAACTATTGCCCAGTTCCAAGTCATAAAACCTAGAAGTTGAGTAGATGTGGTGATGTGTCATCGTGACGACTGCTTTAGGACCTAAGCGTTAACTCCACATCCCAGTTGCATGCTGTGGGTTTGAAGCTGAGTCTTTGCCTGAAAAGTTTTCTTCCAAGGAAACTCCCTCAGCAAAGAGCATTTCCCAATACTCAGGCAGAACCTGACTGATCTCTCCATATAGATTTTTATTTTTATTTTTTTAAATTTTATTTTAAAGAGGGTAAAATTAAACATAGCAAAACATAACAAAATAGATCAGAAGAAAACAATGTAAGAGACAGATTTCAAAGCAAGACAACCGGAGATCTTCACTGTCTATCATGTTGTCTCTTGTTTTCTTCCAAATAGTTGTCTATATCTTCACATACAATGAATTCATACAAAACAAAGTAGTTTTAAACTGATCATAACAGGATGATGAAGGCACTTTAGATCTTCAAAACCAGACAATAGGGAAATCAACAATGGCTGTCATAGTGTCTCTCATTCTCTTCAAAATAGCTGTCCATACCTTCATGTATGTTGAAATTAAACAATACAAAACAGACTAAAATCATTCTGAACAAAGAATAACAGTATTGCTGGATTTCACATCATGATGCTACAGAATTAGCACTCAGTACCTTAGTGTCCCTTTTCCTACAAAGTAGCTGTTCATTTCATTGTGCATAATATAATTGATTCTTATAAACTGTTTAGGGGTTCTATGCATGTATGAGCCTCTACATGTACACCTATCCTTTCTGTATTAGAGGAAAAACAAAACAAAACAAAACAAATTCCTAGAAAAACATGGAACAAAAAAGACAAATAAACAACAGTAGCAAAGAGCCCAGAACACTGGCAATATAGGCCTTCAAAATAAGGTGTTAGGAGCACAACTAGGGTTCTTATTTTACATAATGATCTTCAAAACTTGCTCAAATCACCATACAATAATATGCACAATTGTTCCAATCCTATGAATGTTGACTTTTTGTTCCAAGAACTTAAAGAGTTTGTAGCACAATCATCATAACTATACTAAGTGTGTTTATATAATTTTAGACATTTTTCTTTTCCCTTCCTTTTTCTTTTTCTTCATTATCCCTGAGATATTATTTTTCCCCTTTAAGCAGATTGTTATCCTTTCAGTGTATTGAGTTTTTTGTATCTTATGTACTCTTACCATTTAATTTATTTCACTTATGAGTATGGTCTCAAGTTGCATCCATTTACTTATAAATATCTCAATGTGATCATTCTTTATAGCTGAGTAGTACTCCGTTGTATAAAAATACCACATAGTTTTTATCCATTCCTCAGTTGATGGGCATTTAGGTTGTTTCCAAGATCTGGCTATTACAAATTGTGCTGCTATAAACATGGGTACACATATATCACTGTGGTATGATGTTTTCAGTTCTTCTGGGAATATGCCTAGAAGTGGAATAGCTGGGTCAAATGGGACCTCCAGATCCAGCTTTTTGAGGAATCTGCAGACTGACCTCCACAGTGGTTACACCAGTCTATACTCCCACCAACAGCACAGAAGAGTTCCTTTTTCCCTGAAGCCTCTCCAGCATTTGTTGTTGGTAGTTTTCTTTAAAAAAATCAGATCCCCAAAATTCAAAGACCCAATCTAAAAATGGGCATCTGAGGTGAATACACAGTTCTCAGATGAAGAAATACAAATGGCAAATAAATACATGAAAAAATGTTCAGCATCATTGGTCATTAGATAAATGAAAAATTAAAACAACACTGAGATTCCATCTCACTCTAGAAAGAATGGCCAGCATAAAGAAAACTACCAATGTAGATTTTTAAAGTGGAGAGTAACTCTAATAAGTTCCAGAGCTCCTCTAATGTGAACAATTGAAAATTAGCTCCTTCAAAATATTATGCCCTAATCTCTTAACTGACAAATATTACTTTATATAGAAACCACATCTTTACAGATGTGATTAAGTCATAGGTTATAGACTGGGGGTGATTATGATTTTTCATGTGGCCTTTAAAAACTATCAGTAAGGAGAAGGTGATAAGACAGAGATTGGAATGATGTAGCCACAAGTCAAAAATTACCAACAACCACTGGAAGATTCCAGAAGCAGAATATTCCCTTGAGCTTTCAGAGGGAGCATGCCCCTACTGACACCTCCATTTGGTTCAGCACTACTGATTTTCAGGCTTCTAGCCTCCAGAACAGTGACAGGAAAAAAATGTGAATTACCCAATATATGGTAATTTGTTATACATCCTCAGGAAACTAACACAGCTTGAGACAATCTGAGGCTTATTAGAACTACAATTTAATTCAACTGGGAAGCTAATTAAGTATTTCTCTCAGGTCTCCCAGCCCAGCCAGTCTTTTGTAGCCTGGTTTGAAACTTTAGGATGAATAAGAATTTGTTAGGACGAAGGATGAGATAGTTAAATACGTATCAAGTTGACTGAGCTGAGGGATGCCTATCTATCTGGTAAAACATTATTTCTGGGTGTTTCTTTAAAATATTAGTATTTGGATCAGTAGACTGAAAAAAGGTCACCCTCAACAAAGCATCATTCAATCCACTAAAGTCACAACATGAACAAAGGTGAGGAGAGGCAAGTTCACCTTCTCTGGTTAAGCTGGGGCATCTCTCTTCAACTGCTGTTAGCCGTCATCCAACCTGGTTCTCATGCCTTCAGTCTTGCACTTGAACTACATCACCAACTTTCCTTGTTGTCTAGCTTGCAGAAAGCAGCTCTTGGGACTCCTCAGCCTTCATAATTATACCAGTCAATCTTCTATAATAAATCTGTTTCTCTATATCTCTACATGTCTTATTGATACTATTTTAGTCACTTTTCTTATCACTAAAACACCACACCCAACATCCAGGATTTAAAGAAGAAGAAGAAGAAGAAGAAGAAGAAGAAGAAGAAGAAGAAGAAGAAGAAGAAGAAGAAGAAGAAGAAGAAGAAGAAAGAAGAAGACGAAGAAGATGAAGACGAAGATGAAGACGAAGACAAAGAAGGAGGAGGAGGAGGAGGAGAAGGAGAAAGAAGAAGAAGAAGAAGAAGAAGAAGAAGAAGAAGAAGAAGAAGAAGAAGAAGAAGAAGGAGAAGAAGAAGTTGTTGAAGTTTATTTTGGGTCACACTTTGTAGAGGCTTTAGGCTATAGATCACTGGCTCCAAGGCAGATCAGCATGGCAGACAGGCATCGTGGAGAAGCTCCTCACACCATTCCAGTAGCAAATCAGAGAGAATAAAGGGAGGAGATAGGAACTGAGATAATACACTTCCAGGTCACACCCACAAATGACCTGGCTTGTCTGACCAGGGTCACTTGGTGTCCTCCAGTGACAGTGATAAAATGGGCAAAGAAATCCCAAATGGTTAGAACAAAAATGAGTGTCATGTTAGCAACCATTGACTCATGACTAACAGCTTACTACAGTCTGCCTTATTCTTTGGTCAAGCATCAGACTTTGTAGCTCTTCCTACAGGAAGCTCACACCATTCCCATCCCCCTAAACTCATAGTCTAGAAAAGGACACAGCCACGAATGA
>PVJX010041495.1:0-14630 GCA_004027295.1 Dolichotis patagonum
CAGTACATACCTGTGATAGAGTTTAACTTGGAAATTAGGCACAGTAACAAATAATAGAATGATTGTAACAAGATCCCATAATAACAGTTATTTAAGACTTATGAACAACTTGTCTCTAGAATGTACTATTTGTAATATTTTCTGTAACTGGAACTACAAGAATAAAACTGAGAATGAGAGGGACACATGTCACTCGGAGCCAGACCCAAAAGATTTTCAGATGCTTGGGTGACAAGACTGGACTCTTTTCAGTCCGGGCCTCCCCACCTGTCTGTGAAGGCAGACGCGCCACACTCCTGTCTTGGTCCCTGGTTCTTTCATTAATGTCCTGCTTTTTAGGTGCATCCTCTTCAGTCACCTTTATGTGCTCCTCTTCCCCAGCTGCTTCTTTAAGTCTGCTGGTTGCTGGGGCTCTGTGCTAGGTGCTCCCCACTCATTCTGCTCAGTCTGCCAAAGTGTCCTTTGTCTGAGTGACAGCCAGCTCACTCCTAGCTGTGAAAACACGGGTCACTCTCAATAACCCACGCTGTCTAGTTTAGTTGGATCTGAAATGTTCTCCGAACTGAAGGTGTGGTCAGAGACTGCAGTGCTATTGGGAGGTGGGGGGACCTTTATGTGTGGGGGCTCACGGGAGAAAATGAGGTCACCGGGTCATGATCCTCCCACTGTCATGAGCTGTGCTCAGTCCCACAGTCCACAAGCAGCCCTGGGCTGAAGCTGTCCCGAGTGTTCTGTCACAGCAGGGAAAGCTGGGTACAGCCATGCTGGTGCCTAACGCTGTCTCTGCTATCGAAGTGGCCCCAGGCTCTTCTGCAGTAGACGGGCAGCATAACTGAGACTTCAAGAGCTGATGCCAAAGCCCATAAGCTCTAGACTCAAATCCCAGCTCCACCGTGTACCGGCTGTGGGAATTTGGGACTTCAGTTAATACACCCATAATTCACACTCCTCGCATAGAAGATCAGGCGGAGGGGCAGCACCAGTCTCAGGGCACTGTCAGGAGCCATGTGTTACCGTGCTGAACTCCGAGTGACCGTGCCGGGTGCACTGCAGCGCTATCTCTGTGTATGGTCACCGAGTCCGACCTCAACCCCTGCTCCAGGGACAGAGGCTGGCTTGTTTGATCCCTTCATCAGTCTTGCATGTTCTTCAATCCTGTATCCTGCTCCTCCTCTCACGCCTGCAGAAGCCCTCAGCATTAGCCCTGATCCCCTGCTGCATCCCCAGTGCTTGCCTGGGTGTCCTGGTCCTGAGTGTTCCCAACATGCATGACATGAATGAATCTTCTCTAAGATGGTGAAAACAAAGGCTGAATTCAAGAGACATCCTGGAAGCAAACTTCTGCGGGCTTGGGACTGACTATATTGTGGGCAAGAGCAGAGGACAAGGGGGAGGATACAGGAATATAAATTATGGGGCTCAGCTAACCACCACATCTACTTGCAACTGCTGGGGAGTCTGTCTGATCTGGGGGCTCCACATGCCCAGCCCTACCTGTCCCCAGGGAACACAAGTCAGGTCACTCCCCCTCCTTCCTCTTGTCTTCCTACTGATCTCAGCCTCTGACACCCCAACAACCTCCCCTGCACTCCTACCTCTCGTCCCTCAAGTGGTAGAGGAAACTTCCCTTCTCCTTTCCCCTCCAGCTCCACTAGACAAAGGGCTGTGAGGTGACTCACTGCGGCTTCCTCCTCTGGGGCAGGCAGAAGAACTTGGGATGGGGCAGAGGGAAGTGTTCCAGGTCCTTCTGGACTCCAGGTGCCTTCCTGGCTAGAATCCTGTGCGTGGAAGTCTTGGCACTCTGCACACATCTCTTCTGTGCTGGACGGAGGCCTCTGAGCCAGGGTGGGGGCAGGTGGGCCTGGGTGTGCAGCCCAGCTCCCTCCTGAAGCCATGCGTGGCTGAGCCCGTTACCAGGAAGTCCACACACAGAGGTCTAGGTGTGTTCTCATGGATCGCCACTTAAAATGCAAGGAAACTGGCAAAGGCCTGGTGGCACATGCCTGGGGTCCCAGCCCTCTGGGAGGCTGAGACAGGAGGATTGTTAGGAGTTCAAGGCCAGCCTGGGCTACATGGTGAGTTCAAGGCCAGCCTGAACTGCATAGCAAGACCCTGACTCAAAAAAGCAAAAAGAGAAAAGAAAAGAAAGAAGCAAGGATATATGTGGAATGGATGCTTACTTTAAAACAGGCCTGACATTGTTCTTGATTGCAATCACAGCCACCCTCGTCTAGTAGATCTTTATCTGAAACTGTTACCTTTGACCAACAACTACCCCTCCCCCCATAGTTAAGACCTGACAATTGCAAATGACATCATCAAGATGCAGACAACACACAGGATCCCTTGCTTCCCTGAGTTTTAGCCTGGTCAGTCTCTTCCGGGCTGTAGCAGCACAGGGCCTGCAGGCGGGCTGCTGTCCACCCTTTCACTGCCCTCCAGTCCAGCCTTATGTTGGAACTGGAGCTGATGCCTCAGGGCCAGGCTGGCAGCTACGCTAGGGGGAGGGTGTCAGGGGCCTCTGGTACCCTGCTGCCCCCAGGACCTCACCCCAGGGAGGAAGGAGGTACGTGTGCACAGGCCCTGGCCTACTTGAGAGGAGAGATGAGGCAGCAGAATCTGTGGGGGTGGGAATGGCGCCACCTCCTGATTCTCAGGCAAAGCCAACCCCTATGCATGCCTGGCACTCTGACACAAGAATTTGGCCATTGCATAGCCATATTTCCTTCACCTCAGGGATTCCATTATCTTCAGAGGGTCCATCCGGCCATGACGTCCAGGATTGTGGTCTTCCCGTGCTTGGGGAGCAGCTCTGCAGCCCTAGGACCCAGGAGGTAGTGGCACACAGCCGAGAAGGGCTGGAGTGGCGTCCTTAGCACCAGGCTTCGGCCACGCTTCCCTCTCCTGGGACCCCTGAGCCTCCTCCACTCCCAGCTCCCTGCCTCTCCCTGATAACTAATATCAGAAAGCTCGAGGCTTGGAGACAGGGAGAGAGAAGAAAGGAAACAAATGAAAAGCCTTTTAGCTGAGCTTATTGGAATCAGAGTCTCCACAGTTTCCATGCCTTTTTAACTTCCTGCTGTTGGCTCTCCTTCTAGAGTCAGAGTTGCTTTTTTTCGTTTTAAAATAGGAAATGCACAACCATTTATCCTTTGTGTACATCATTATGGTTTATGTCTAGATGTCCCCTCAAAACCTCCTGTGCTCATAGGTGGGGCTTTTGGGAGGTGAGTGGATCGCAGGGATGTGACACTTGTCAGGGGTTTAGTCCAGTGACAAGTTTCTAGCTACATGTGATTTGGGAAGTGAGGTCTGGTCCAAGAAGGTGAGTCACTGGGCTTGGACCTAAAAGAGTCTATCTCCCTTGATGTCTCTCTCTCTATCTCTCTCTGCTTCCTGCCACTATGCCAGGAACTATTTCTCTTCTGCCCCACCCCACTGCCCATGCCACCCAGCCTTGGAGCCAGCCCTATGGACTGAGACCTCTACAAACCAAGAGCCAAAATAAATCTTTCCTCCTCAGAGTTGTGGGTGTTAGGTATTGTGTCTCAGCCATGAGAAAGTAAGTAAAACATACATGCTTTTTTTGGTGATGGGGACTGAACTACCGTGCTTGGTCAGTGCTCTATCACTGAGTTCCACCCAAAGTCATTCACTCATCTTTTTTTTTTTTTTTAGACAAAGTCTTGCTGTAGAGTCCAGGTCAGGCTTGAACTCACGATGTAGCTTAAGCTGGCCTCAAACAGGCAGTGATCCTCCTGCTTCAACTTCCTGTGTAGTTGAGATTACAGTCGTGTGCCACCATGCCAAGCTCTACACATGGTGTCTTTATTCTTCAGTCAAATGTTTCTTGCCTATTAACAAAACACTCACAAATATACTACGATAATTAAATCCACTTTGTTAGACTTTTAGCCATTGGTTTAGTCCTGTCAGGTTGCTATAGCAAAAATACTATATAGTTTATAAATTAGAAATTTTCTCCTTCAAAGTTTGGAGGTCAGAAAGTCTACCATCAAGGCACGGAGCCCTTGGTGTCCAGAAAGAGGCCGTATAGAAGAGGCCTTCTCTCTGTGACTTCACCTGAGGAAGTAGTGAAGTGTGTCTCTGAGACCTCTTTATAGTAGCATTAACCCCACTTGTGAGGCTCCACCCTCATGACTTACCTCCCAAAGACCCCACTCATAACTCTCTCCTTCTGGGGGTCAGGTTTAGTCATGAATTTGTTAGATATAGTTGCCACCTCATCATCCATGCTTAAACTTGACATAAGTTGTCTGAAACCAGGTCTTACACCATCATCTTTGACCTAGTTAAAATCTCCTGTTCCTGTGTGACCATTTGTGATATAGCCCAGTTTTTCCTCATTCCGCTAATTCATAACAATACATCCCACAGTTACTGAATATGATAAATAATAAAACCTACTGACGAACCCCAGAGTCATGTAAATAAATGCTGCCTATTTGGTTGGTTGGTTTGGTTTGTTTGTTTTAAGAAAAAGAGTCTCACTAGATTGCCCAAACTGGCACCAAGCTCCTGGGCCCAAACAATCCTCTTACCTCTCCCTCTCTAGTAGCTGGGGCTATGCAGCTGTGACCATCACGCCTGGCTTCCTTGTGCTTTCTTTAAATCAGCCTGACCCATGTCCCTGAGGAGAGCCTAGGAGATAATTCCCAGAGATCTAATAGTCGCACAGCCCCATCGTCCCCCCACTCCTTGAGCAGGAGTACCCCAGATGTCCCCCCACCCCAAGGCCATGTGAGGCATGCTGTGTTCTTCTTTCCAGGCTGTCAGCAATACGACTGCTTTCATTTCATGACTTTTGCTGTGCCCTGCTGCCTCTTTTGTGTCTTACCTTACCCACATACCTGAACCTAACTCTCAGTGACTATTTTGGTAGGAATAAAATCAACCCAAACAAGAACTACAAGGGTGTCTGCCAGTATAAACCAGTTTTCTGTGAGAAGAAGGGACACCTGACACAAGTCAGACACACTCAGGGACTAGGCTGTTCACCAGGATAAAGTAGCCATTGAAAATGTACTGTAAACACCCATGACCACCTACCTCCCATCAGGCTGGAAGTTGACAGTCACCCTGAGCCCTCCAGACCAAATTAGAAGAAAATCACAGCAAGTTTCAATTTACAAATCTGAAGAGTATGTGAACATTCAGCACCAGCGGTTACACAAAAACTAGAGGACCACACATATTTTTCATCTTCCCATTATAAAGGTATATTTGTTAAGGTGTGAAGATAGAAAATATTACATTTAATAGTTTTCTATATTAACTTAAAGTTATTAAATATTAAGACATGTGGTATATGAGCCTTCATTTGTCCATTTGTCCGGGGTCCCACAGATGTGAAGGAAAGGCCTGCTCGCCTCTTCTGAAACCAATTCAAGCTGAAGTGAACTCAACACTCACCAGCCACACTCAGGGATGAGAGACAAATAGGTAGCGAAAGGCATTCGAGGTGCTTCCGGAAATCAAGCGCTTCTCCGCTCCGTGTTGCCAATCCTGCGGTCCAGCTACTTTCATTTCTCACCTGGGATGGGGGTTTCGGATTTTGTCAGTTTAGCTAAGCTGGAACTCTGTTTCCCATCATTCTCTTTCCTGTGCAGTTTTGGGTGAGAATTTTCCTGAGAGGGAGATGCGGGCAGGACCTGGACAGAAGTGCGGCTGTATCCGTGTTGACCCTTGGGAGCGGGCCTGAGTCAGGTGTGGCTGCAGCTCACCTGTGTTTTCACTGATCCTCTGGCTTCCCTGGTTGGTGTGAGGCAGCGGCGGGGCCCACAGCCCCTCAGCGGTCCCCAGACCTCTACTTTGGTCTCTCAGACTGCTGGGCTGTGTGTTGATGAAAGGCAGCAGCTTCTCCTGCATGTCATCATCAAGACTGGAAACTTGGAGGGCGGAATGTGGCCATGGTGGAGCACTTTTCCCGCTTTCACAAGGCCCTGGTTTGATCTCCAGCACTGCTAAAAATTTTTAAAATACTGAGGGCTTAGAGGTGGGATAAACCTACGCAAAACCCTAGTTTGTCCTTTCAGATTCTAGTTTATTTTCCTGGGTTCCTCTTCTCCTTGCCCTTCCCTCTTCATGTCCTGTTCTGTTTCCAGTCACTTCCTACTCATTTCCAGCCCAACACCAGGTGCACAAGAGACGGTTGCCTGTAAACTGTTTAACCAGCACCCATAACTGCAGTAGGTCAAATCTCCATAATAAATCTCTTATTTTTAATTAGCTACTAATTTGTGCTTTTGAGACAAAGTCTTGCTATGTAGTTCAGGCTGGCCTCAAACTCTCAATCCTCCTGCCCCAGCTTCCAAGTGCTGAGATTGCAGAGGTGCACCACCACATCCAGCTATAAATCCCTTATGTTGTATCACCCCTAGGGCTCCTGCATCACCGACAGAACCCTGACGCATGTTTCTGGATTCCTGCCATGGACTCCTAACTGGTCCCCTCTTTCTGTCCCTTCCCCAGCCCTGGACAGAGAGTGATCTTGTTCAAACTGGTCAGATGTGCCACCCTCTGTTCAAACCCCTCCAAACCTTCCTAGCTCATTCTAAGTAAATGCCAAAGTCCTCACTCAGACTGTGCCAGGCTCCGTTAGACGCTTCCCATTGAAAGGTGCCAGCAGCCACCACTGGCACATCTGCAAGCACTACTGGCACTGCTGCTGAGCTGGGAAGCAAGCTCTGGTCCGTGGCATGAACTCCATTAAGCCTGTGGTAGTGGGCACTGCGGCAGCTTCAACACTCGAGTCTGACCCAACTGGACCTCTGAGGATTGGTTTCCCCAGCAACGGCCCAGTGAAATGAGTTAACACAATCCCAAAGTCTAGGTTTTTGCTGCCTTAGGAGTGCAAGCCCCAAGGAAGTATTATTATACGACCTTTGATTCAGAGCCTGTTGCCCAGGTAACATAGGCTGACATTTAGTATCAAAAGAGACCTTCAGGGCTGGGAGTATAGGATGGTGGTAGAGTGTTTACTTAGCATGGGCCCTGGGTGTGATCCCAGAACTACAAAACAACAGCAAAAGAAAAACAAAAACCAAAAATGATTTCAGGGCATGATTTGGGAGATGGATCTCACACCTATGTGAAGGCAATAGGAACCTCATGGCTGATGGTAAGTAGGACACTAACCCTGGCCCTCTGCAGGTATCGTGATTATTAGATCTTAAGCTTGTGGTGAGGGGAAGATATGTCGGAAATCAAATCCAGCACCAGCTTGTAAGCAGCAGAGTGGCAGAGGATGCTAAATAAACAGCTTCTATAGCTCCTGGGTCCAATCACCACCTGATAGGGGCCTGAGACCTGGGATGGTGACATGAAGGTGAACAAACCTAAGAATCTTTGTCTCTTAAATTCTCCCATGTGCTCCTGGATGGCAGAAGTAGCTCCTCCTCTCTCTCTCTCAAGAACAGTTTCCTCTTTCCTTAAGATGATGCAATGATCTTGTGCAAAGCAGGTGCTTCCTAAAATGACTTTTGTTCTCCCTTTAGACCTGTTTCCACTGCACTGCAAATAACTGGGGGGTCAGTTCCTGGCAAATGCTGAGGTAAGCGACAGAAATCCTGACCTGGGACAATAAGCTACATATTAGAGGACTAGAAAGACCAGGCTGATATGTAGGAATGGTTTTAGGAGAATCATTCAGGAGGCGGGGGGAGTCAAGATAAAACATAAGACTGGCTAGCTGGGTGTGATGGTGCACTCTATAGTCCCAGCTACTTGGGAGGCCGAGGCAGGGAGACTGCTTGATTCCAGGAATGCACACTCAGTCTGGGCAATACCCTGTTTCAAGAAAATCAAGTAGCCAGTCATGATGGTGCACACCTGTAATCCCAGTACATGGGAGGCTGAGGCAGGAGAATCATATGAATTTGAGGCCAGCCTAGGCTATATAGCAAGACTCTGCCTCAAAAAAACCAAAAAACAAAAAACAAAACTAAACAAAAAAAACCTAAACAAACAAAACCAAAAATAAAAAATAGGCTGGGGATATCAGCTAAATGGTATAGTATTTGCCTCAGCCTCCTGAGGCTAGGGTTACACACCCCTACATGAAGCTCCCCCTGTTTTTGAGTCTAGACTGGTAGAAGTGATGCTGGCCCAGGAGAAGACCGGCAGCTTCTATTTTCTCCCTCTTGGATGCTATCTACGGTGAAAGAAACCCAGCCACATGGAAACAACATGTGGGGGACAATGTGGCCCCCAGAGACTGTGTCAGCCCAGCCAAGGTGCCATTCATAGATGCCAGAAAGTCATCTTGGACATCGTTGCTCCATCAAACACCAACCGAGCCTCCCTTGGATTTCAGAATTGTGAGAAATGATAAATGGCTGTTGTCTTAAGCCTTTAACTTTGGGCCATTTGTTATTCAGCAACAGATAATGGAAATATGAACTTGCTAGTTTACAAGGATGGTTTCTTAAACCCTGTGTTAGAAATCGAAATTGAGAGCCAGGCGTGGAAGCACACGTCTAGCTATAACCCCAGGCTAAAGCAAGAGGATCTCAAATTTGAGCCCTATAGGGGCAATTTAACAAGACCCTATCTCAAAATAAAAACTAAAAAAGAGCTGGGGATGTAGCTCAGTGCAAAGGTCCCGGGTTCAATTCCCAGTACCAAAAAAAAAGACCGGGCAAGATGAGGTCAAGAAGTTTCCTAATACAGTTAGAAGAAATAACACAGTTCAGAGAAGCAAGAATGTGAGGCCCAAGAACTCAGCCCCTGACCATGTTCTCTAGGAGAGCACAGAGGTTTCTCCTCACCAAAGCAATAAGGAGTTCACAAAAGGGAGGCAGAGGAGCACCAGCATCTTTGAGTAGTTGATGATACCTACAAAAAAAATAAAGAAAAAAATTAAAATCCAGGGCTGGTCACCAGGTGTGGTGGCACACACCTGTAACCCCGGCACTTGGGAAGCTGAAGTAGGAGGACTGCCTTGAGTTTAAGGCCATCCTGGGCTCCCCAGTGGTTTCAAAACCAGCCTGAAGTGCACAGCAAGACCTCATCTCAAAAAAAAAAAAGAAAGAAAGAAAAAAAAACAGCTGGTAAGCAGAAGTCTAAGGCTGGAGATAAAGCTCAGCAGCAGCAAAGTGCCTATGGGACAACGGCGAGGTTCGGAGTTTGATTCCCAGTACAAAAAAAAGAAGACTGACATGAGTTAGCACAGTGGAAGACATGGCCCCTCACCTCATCCAGGTCTTAACTTAGATCTATATTCCTAGACTCAGAATCCCCTAACTATGGAGGAGATCATGCCCCCCTGCAGGAACAACTCTGCGAAGACACCACAGCTGTATACAGTAACGTTCCTCTGCTTCTTCCCCAAGGCTGATCTACGGCCATGTGTCAGGGTAGCTGCACTGGAAGAGAACCGCATCCCCACTTTCCAAAGGCTGTTAAAGATACCAGGTCTGAGCTGGCATGAAACTAAGGAGGTGAAGTACCATCATAGTTAGTTCCCTGGTTAGAACAGGAAATGGAATAGGCCAGATGATAGAATTTAGCCTAAGTCCAGTGGGTCTCACAGAAGCTGAGAGAATTTCTTATCGATTCCACAGCCTTCAAAGTAAAGGGTACTTTGACAGGAAGAGCTAAGTGAAGTCTCCTGAAACTGCCTGTATTACTCAGTGTTCTCCAAAGAGAGCAAACCAACAGGTTGTGTGTGCATGTGTGAACACACATGCATATGGAGAGAGAGATGGATTGATTGATGGATTGATTTTAAGGAATTGGCTCATGCAGTTGTGGAGGCTGGCAAGTCTGAGACTTGCAACATAGGCTGGCAGGCTGGGGACACAGTGCAGAGCTGATGTTGCAGTTTGACTCCTAGGGCAGCTGCTTTCTTCCACGGAGACATAAGTGTTTTTCTCTAAGGCCTTCAGTTGACTGCATGGGGCCCACCCACACAGAGGATAATCTGATTTACTCAAAGCCTACTGATTTAAATGTTAATCTTACCCAAAAAATGACCTTTGGGCCTGGGGACATAGCTCCCTGGTAGAGCGCTTGCCTAGTATCCATATGCCCTAGGTTCCATCCCAGCACCACAAATAAATAATGAGTAAAAATTATTTTCCCGAAGCTGAGTGCGGTGAAGGCAGGAGGATCTCCTTGAGTTCGAGGCCATTTTAGGCTACACAGTGAGTTCGAGGCCAGCCTAACTACAGAGTAAGACCCTGTTTTTTTTTAAGAAAAAAAAATAGTACCATCTAGACTAGCGGGGATTTTGTTTGTTTGTTTTGTGGTACTGGGGCCAGAACCCAGAGTCTTACCACTGAGCTACATCCCCAACTCTTTTTATTTTTTTATTTTTTTTGAGAGAAGGTCTCACTCTGTAATTCAGGCTAGCCTTGAACTCACTATGTAGTCCAGGTTGCCCTTGATCTTGTGTTGTTATTTTTTATTTTGAGATAGAGTTTGTTTTTTTGTTTTTTGGTACTGGGAATCAAACTCAGGACCTTGCACTTGCCAGGCAGGCACTGTGCCACTGAGCTACGTCCCTAGCACTTGAGACAGGGTTTGGTAAATTCCCCAGGTGAGACTCAAATTTGCAATCTGCCCGCAGCAGCCTCCCAAAACACTGGTTGCATGTGTGTGTTACTACACCCTGCTTGGACTAGTGTTTGGCTAAATATCTGGGTACCATGGCCTCGCCAAGTTCACACATGAAACTCACCGTCACACCACCCTGCCCCATTTATTTCTGCAGTATTGTCACCTACTTTTTTGGTTATGTTTTTTTCTCATCTGAGTCCACTCCATTCACTTGCCTGGCCTCTGGGAACGTGGATGGGCAGCAACATATGTGACCAGGTGAGAACTGGCCACCAGAGCTGTGTGGTGGCTATGGACTCCGTCCTGCAGCAGTCAGCGCGCTCTCAAGCGCAAAGGGCGGTGACTGGGTTGTGGAAAGCTTTGTTTTCCATACTCAGGAGAAGAGATGACCAGAGGCAACTTTCTTTTACATTACACTGTTGCCATGACAGCACCTCTGCTCTCTCCCATAGGGCTTTCTAGACCTGGCTTAGAATATAGTCTTCAGGGCCCTTGATCACCTCGAGGCTACAGAACAACATGTGAGTCCACTCCATGAATGCCACTGTGCTGACTGGACAGGAGCAAGAAATGGTAAGCACCATGCTGGGCCGAGGATTGAAGAGAAATGACAGGAAGACTCACGGTCACTCCACATTGGTAACTTTCTCAACAATTCACTGGCTTAGGGAAGGCTGAGGTCAAGTTCTTTAAGGACCACGTGTCCTGCACGCAGAAAGAGCTACACTGTTTGATGGGCCTTGTTAGACATCTGAGGCAAAATTTATACATGAAGAACCATTTCTCCGGCCCTTTCTTAGGTGCCCTGGAAGGCTGCCAATTGTGGTCAGGGCCCAGGGCAAGAAAGGCAGGAGCAGCAGGTTTAGGTCAGAAAACAAGTCGCTTGGGATCAGAGGATCCTGCAGATACAGTATTGCTGGAGGTATCTGAGGAGGAAGCTTCATGTGCTGTCTCTGAAGCTATAATGAGGCCTCCTAGGGTTCTGGAGTTGGGCCACGCTCGTCATGCTCCATCTGGATAAGAAGGTCCCAAGGCGTCTGTCACTGGACCCCAGTAGTAACGAGGCATCTGACCATTGGACACCAGCTGGCTAGGCGCCTTAAGCTTGATATTATCAAACAGGCATAGCAGCAATCCAATATATATTCATGGCTGGGCCAGAGGGGCTTGAGTACAGGAAGTGAACAGGGGCTCAGACTCCCATGGCACCTAACTATTGTTCTGATACCTCTTTCTGTTTGTTTTCTTGTTGTTTACTTTTGTTTTTTGAAAGGAAGTGTCACTGTGTAGCCCAGTCTGGCCTCCAATTCCTCATCTCCTGCCTCAGCCTCCCGTGTACTGGGATCACAGACACGAGCCACCACTTGCCGGCCTGACCCCCTCTTTTGATAAAGGAGATAAAGAATTGAATCTAATTCACAGACCAGCTCCCAGATAAATCAGTATGGTATTTCGGCACCAAGTGGAAGTCACAGTCAGGGATAGTCCTGAAGAACAGTGAGGAATTGTCCCAGGGCAGAAATGTGAGCAGTATACTTTATTATCTTCTTTGGAAGGGAAGGAGAGAAAGAGAGAGAAAGAGTTAGAGACAGACAGAGAGACAGCGAAACAGAGAGAGACAGAGGGACAGAGACAGAGAAGAGAGGCTCTGACATACACCGATTCCTAATAGGTGGCAAATGGCTTTGCTGGTTGGTCAAGGACATGGAAATAACAAGACTGGAAGGGGAAAGGGGCATATGGATGGACCCACAGGAGTAGGCACAAGACATGTGGATCTCTGCATCTCACAGTAATGCTGACCGGAAATCATCTGCAGAGGAGGGTCTAGAGCCAGATGGTCAGGCTGACCCAGTCTGGGGATGTCAGCCAGCCTCTAAACTTTGCCCCCTGTTGCTTTGCAATAAACCTATCAAAGAGCGTCCACGGTGGGGACAATGGAGGCAACATGGACCCAGCAAGCTAGACTCCCTCTCATCAAGACTGATCTAGCAACTGCCAACAAATAGCCAGCCTGGCAGCAGCAGGCAGCAGTAGGCTGCGTCACTCAGGGAGAGCAGCCAGGCACCTGGTGGAAGGTCAGTTACATGGATCAGACCCTTCTGCTTTGGAGAAGCCAGTGATTCATCCTCGCTGGAACAGCGATTCTCCCAATATGCTTCACCCAGTGCTGGTGCAAGCATCACCCCCAGAGGCTTTAAAGAATGCTCCACATGCTACACGTATTACCTAAAGCCAGGGAACCTATTTTAATGTTAAAATAATAATAATAATAATAATAATAAAAAGTATTAGGATGGTCACACAAACATGGGCTTCCCTGTTCTTACCATGTGCCTATCGCCCCGAAGCAGCCGGCCTGAGAGAACAATGGAATGGAATGAACATTTCCAAAGCTTTGAGGGGATTATAAACAGCACATGATTCATCACAAGACCACTGTGGCATGGGAAGGAGCTCGCCGTGTACACGGCACTGTACATGGGCCCTGGCATGCAGCAAGTGTGCAATAAATGGGAGGTATTATCCCTGATTGAGTTGGATTGCACCCCAAGGGAAGCTGGGGGTCGGCTTCACTAAGCCCAGTCAGGTGGCTGTGGCTCCCTCTGTGGCCTGACATGCTTGAATACTCTTTGCTGTTCCAAAAGTCCCCAGCTTGAATTCGAGCTGTCTGCCAGCAGGCAGTGCGCAGATGCTGCCACCGAGCAGAGCTGGAAGACAGGAGACCAGAAAACTCTGCAGAGTGCAGGAAATGGAAACTCTGACAAGGATTGGCTGCCTGGGGCCGGGTGGAGGGGATCCAAATGTGATTATAAAAAGCCAGCCTGCAGCCAAAGAGCCGCTTCCTCGCTGCTGCGCCCATCTATCAGCAGGCTCCAGACAGGGGGATGGCTTCTCTTCTCTCCTCCAAGGTAGCCCAGGAGCTGAGTGTGGGTGTCACGCTGCCACCCTCTGCCAGGCTGCCTGCCTGAGAGCCTGGCGCCTGACAGCTGGGTTGCCGTGGTCCCTGGAGAGCACTGATGGAGTTCTCGGGTGGAGTCTTTTAGGGAGCTGGGAGACAAACCCCAAGAGGCATGAGGCCTAGACTACTAGGGGCTACACCAGCTCTCTCTGGCCTTAACCCTATCTCTTCCCTTGGTCACTTCCTTTGTGAAATGAAGATGAAGTTGCTTCACCTTCCCAAAGGCCCGGATGATTTCTGAAGCCCCTTCGGAAATCTGATGTGACTGTGAGTTCATCTTTAAGGACAGGTGAAGCCATCTAGAGTGGTCACTAAAAGTGTAGGCCTCAGCATCAGTCATTGTGGGTTTGAATCCTGACTGCCTCTTTCTGGCTGTACAGCTTTGAGAATATTACTCAACCTTTCTGAGCCTCAGTGTCCTGATCTATGACATACAATTGATAGCAATGGTAACTGCTTGATGGAATCATTATGGACGTAAGTGTCCTTGGGGCATAAAGTGCTGAGTAAATGCTCAATATGTGGAAGGGTTTTTAAAAATTTTTTTTCAATTCTAAGAAACAGCACTGAGCCAGGTGCAGTGACACGTGCTATAATCTCAGCTACTCCAGAGGCTGAGGCAGAAGGATCACGAGTTCAAGGCCAACCTGGGCAAATTACCAAGACTTTGTCTCAAAATTTAAAAGCGAAAAAAGAAAGAAAAGAAATAGCATGAGCTCACAAAGATTACATTGGAGACAAGTTAGGAGCATATGTACTTTCCTATTTCATAGTACAGTGCAAAGAGCACAGGTTTTGAACTTTGCCTTGAATCTGTATCTAAGCTACACCGTTTGCTGTGTGACCTTGGGTAAGCTTTTTTATATCCCTCTGTACTTTCTTTCTGAAAAATGGAGTTGATGTGTGGCCAGTGTTTGGTGCCTGCCAACATTCATTGCACTGTAATAAATGTATTTGGAGTGGGAGTGTAGCTCGGTAGTAGAACATGTATATCACATTCTCCAGGCCCCTGGTTCAATCCCCAGCACAAAGAAAATAAATGTTTAAAACAACTTTATTGTTGTGTTCTGAGATAGAGTCTCACTGC